>QJSC01010164.1:2583-40151 GCA_003697955.1 Calidris pygmaea
AACCCCACCCCCCCCCGCCCAGTTTCTCCCGTTTCTGGTCACGCTGATGGTGGGCAGGACGTGGGAAGGAATCCCGGGAGCGTCTGCCACGCGGAGAAAGCGCCGCTCCTCGTTGGCACAATCGAGATTTGCTGCCTTTGCAAATTAGGGGGAAGATAAACTGACCGCGCGGCCGAGAACGCGTCTTAATTAAGGCTGATGGTGAGGAATTAAGGGGTTTCTAATCAACGCTGAGGTTTGGCGGCGAAGGACTGGTGTCGGCTCCCCAGGGCCGGATCCCGAAGCATCCTTGGGCTGCGTCCCGGCTCCCTGGGCGCCGCGGGGGCTGCGGGAGGTGGGGACCCCCGCTACCCTGCCCCATCTGGGACCCCCCTCCTCACCCCACGGGAGGCGGGGGGGGGACGGGGACACTGGTGTCCCACTCCCCACCTCCCTCCGGCAAAGCTGCTCCTGCTTTGGGGTTGAAACCCTGTTGGTGAGCGTTCAGCGCTCTCTGAACTTAACATTTGTTAGTTTTAGGGAGGTTTTTTTTTTGGTTCTTTTAACCCACTTTTAAAGCTGGGTTTGCCCCCCCCTCCTTGGTTTCTAAAGCCCTGCAGCCATTCGCCCCCCTCCCTCCTGCCCAGGGTCACTTTTCCAAGGCTCAGGGCTGGTTTTACCCGGCACCGGTGAGCTCAGGGGACCATCCGCCTCCCTCAGACCACCCCGGGCTCCCAATTTCTTGGATTTGGGCAAGTTGCCGGCCATGCCAGGGCTGGCAGGGACCGCACTTGGGACCCGAAGAGGGGGTAGATGTGGGGTTTGCAGGAGAGGAGATGCGTGTGTGTCCCCCCCCCAAACCCCAGCACCCAGAGCCCCATCTCTCGGTCCAGAACATCCGCAACCGGGGACTCGAATCCCGGCGTTTTGGCCAAGTGGATGGGGCTGGTGGCTCGTCCCCCGGCACCCAGGGGAGGTGGCACCTGGGCCACCAGCACTTCAGCCTCGGCCAAGCCCTGTCCCGTGCTCTTCTGATGTACTGAGGTCATCTTCAATTGGTGACCCGTTAGAAAAATGGGATTTTTAATATGTCAGGCAGTGTTAACTGATTTTTTTTTTTTAAAGGTTGTCGTGCACAGCACATCTTTTCTAGGGCTCTCTTTGGATTGTCTTTTGGTTTAAAAAAGAATTGTCTATAATTTTGGTTAAAAAAAAAAAAAAAGATTTGGTAAAACTACTATTATACATTCCTTTTTACCAAGGAAATAGCTTCTCTCGCCAAGAGAATTTATTTCTGGAGGGTATTTGTTAAATTTTTAACTGCCGTTTGGTGATGCCACATTTATGGAAGTGCTTAATATTGGAAGTTTTTATAAGTTACGGAGAATTTTTCTCTAAGAGTGCTGGAAAAAGCCCGATGTGCTGGGAAATCTGAATCCCAGCGGAGTTACTGGTCCCTGTACTGGTTCCCAGTAGCCAGGGGGGTGCTGGGGGCCAGCAGCCCCCCCCTCCTTCAGCCGCCTCAACAGAAATATTTACAAATCATGTATTTTTCTGCTTGTGATTTGGCCACACGGAGCCGGTCGCTGTCGGGATGTCGATTCTGTCAAAAAAGTGATGTTTAGTGTTTTGTTTTTTTTTTTTTTGCTCATTATTTTTCAATCTACTGGTTAGATTTGTTGTCCAAATGGGGAAAGTATTTTTTAAAGCTTATTTTGTTTGTAACCGGGCACCCCCCGCTGCCCGGGGTCTGGATGGTGTTGTACACACTGGGAAAGCCAACAGCCTTCCTGCAACAGTATTTTCTATGCCATTAATTGACTAAAAAGATTGTTGTTTTTTTTTCCTATTATAGAATCTATTTGCAAATGACTGTTTTCGTGATTAAAAGGGTGACCTTTTTATCTGAATGTACGGCAGGCTTTGTATGTCAATGATGATAGCAAAAAATGAAGAAAAGAAAAAAAAAAAAAGGATTTTATGTGCCTATGTATTTTTGTACTGGCTTTGAATAAACCCCTGACCTTCCCTCCTCCTCCTCTTCCTCCCTCGCCTGCTCTTCCTCTGCCTGGAAGGCCTGGATGGAGATATTAAATAAAACCAGGGACTTACTGGGCTTTTTGACTTACAAATAAAACCCGAACCCAGCGCTAACCCACTGCCCTCCTCCTCTGGGGCAGCACCACCTGAGATCAGAAGAAACTGTTCAGAAGTTTAATTGGAAAAAGGGTATATTTTTGTTCCTGCGGGTGTTTTCCCCCCCCACAGCGGTTCTGGAGTCACTCCCTCGCTGCTGCCACCTTCTACCCGCCCTTCCTCAGCAAGGAATTTCTCATCGAGCAACTCAGGAATTTTTTATGCAGACAGTAGGTTTTAAAAAAATATTTTAATAAGCTTTTTTTGTTGTTTTCAGAATTGCAGACAGGGAGCGGGGGTAAGAGAAGGGAATTACTAACAGTGCAAAATTCCTATGTGTGGAAAAAAAAATAATGTATAAAACTAATTTGTAAATTTTGTGTGTGTGTGTAGCTGTTTTTTGGTTGGTTTTTTGTTTTGTTTTGTTTATTTAACACCAGGTTTGTTGTGTTGAACTGGATTCTCCCTTCAGGCTCCAGTCTTAAAGCACGGGGTGAATCCAGGACCCTCCCCCCTGGCTCTGGCCGAGCCCAAAAAACACACCAGGTGTCACATGCAAATTGTGAATCTTTTCACCCCAGTTTGGAGCCACCTTCAAACGCTTCCGGGCTCCAAACTGCACCAAAAGCTCTTGAAAAGAAATCAAAGTTACTCTATTTCTAGAATTTTAAATAGCTTTAGTAGTGCAATGACTTATCACGTTATAGTGGCTGCATTTCGAAGAACATGAACAAAGTATAAAACACCAGCATAAACAAAACGTAAAATATAATTAAATAGTCTTAAAAGTCTAGCTGAGCATTACATAGTTGTCGATTACGGAATGTCAGGTCTCTTCTACGTATTGCCAAAAAAAAAAAAAAAAAAAGTAAGATTAAAAAAAACAAAAACCAAAGCAATATTCCTGAAAAAATATACACAGTGCTGTATCTCACACACAAGCCTGAGACGATTGACTTAGAAACTTTCCTATAAAGTTCTGGAAGTATTTTCCAACTTGGAAACAAAAATGCACCAAAAAAATAAAAGTGAAAATAGGAGTCGAGCTGCAAAGACTCGGAGAAGCACTTGCACCACCCTCAGCCTGAAACCGTCCCCAGCCCAGCCTTGAGAAAAGGCTGCCATACCTTGGGTTTCCATTAATAAACCAGATGGTACAATTAACAGCCACCACTTAACGTATGGCTTGCGTTAAGCAATTCATTAACAGACCTCCCTGTCGTGCCTCTCCCTGTGAATTGCTGGCTAATTCTGAGGGCAGCTTAGAAGGGATCCCTCTCGCCGTGCTGGGGAAGAGCAGGTTCACACACTCCAGTAACTCCTCACCGGGACGGGGCCAGGCCCCATCCGGAGGATTTGGCTCATTAATGACCATAAAGTCCAAGTACATGAAGAAAAACAAAACCTTCAGTTGTTTTTTTTAGGTTGATGCCTCAGTTTTGAACCACAGGACCTTTTAAATTCCATTTACAATTGGAATCGCGAAGACTCAGAAACTCTTAAAAAAACCCCAACAGATTAAAAAAATGACCGACACGCCTGTAAGCCACAGGAGGAGGAGATAAGGTTATAAATTATACAAACGAACAATTTTTCCTATTTTTAATATAGCAGATGTGTCGCTGTGGCTTAAAAAAAAAAATAAAAGACTGGTATTAAAAATCTTTCAACATCCAAATGACACTAGTGGGACCGTGAGCATCACCCCCTCACACAAATTTATAAAGAATTTTCATTTCTTGCACTTTAACCTTAAAATAGTTGTCTCTCACTTCTATATACTGAAGGTATCTATGTGTGTATGCTGCACCAAGGGCGTGTATGTGATATTTCTGCTCCCACCAAAAGACTCATCCCTCCAAGTTCCCCTAATTTTCAGAAATTCCAGCTTGGGCAGCAGGTTTCCAGCGGCACGTCCGGGACGCCCAGAATCACCCCTTCCCTGCCCCTTCCTGTGCTCGGGGAAACGTGGAAAACGACAGGTAAGACTGCAAAAGAAATCCATGGATAATCCATCACCTGATCCTGGCCAACACGGGTTGGTAAAGGTGAGCGTTTGGCTGATGTGAGATTTATCCCAGCTCAAAATAAAATGAGAAAATGCCTAACGAAAGCGAGAAAAATTGTGCAACGCAAGCATCGTGCTTAACACATTTCGAGCATCACTATTTGCCCTAAAACAGAAGAAAACTCATGTTTTCAAAATCAAATTACTTCTAACCATTCTTGGTAACTGTTCGCTGTTTTCGGAGAAGAAAATAACGTTGGTGACTAATAAGTATGTTTTTTTGACATCAATTGATTTGGTTTGGGATTGGTTGTTGTTTTTTTTTTGTTGGGTTTCATTTTTTTTAGAAAAAACTTCAGCAAAATAAAACGAGGCCGACGTTAGACTCAGGATATCAATTCTCTCATAAAAGTTTACCAACTGTACAAGGTAAGAAAAATTATACAAGCTTTCGTTTTAAGAAAGGACAGTTCAATCAAGACATAAGTACTGTAAAAATCTTTCAAAGGCTACAAAGAAATCTGGAAAAATACAGAATGTATTTCTTTAGCCCAGATAAAGAATATGGAAAGACATCATTGATGTCAACAATTTTACATAGACAAACCTGACCTGGTTTATTTACCTTTTAAAACTTCTATATATAAAAATAGTTGTGCTCATAACTTTCAGGATTCATAAGGGTTCCTTAGCGACGGGACGAGGCTTTTCCTCTCGCCGGGGGGGGCGGCGGTCTCTGTGCCTGCTCTCACGCGCCTCCTGCCATTCTCTATTTCATTTTTAACTTCCTGCAACACTTGAACCAGCCCCCGCCTTCAAATAGGATGCTTTGTTCACTCGTACAACGCTTAAAATGCTTTAGAAATTTCTTTAACCTATTAGGCTGGGAGTATTTTTTTTTTTTTTTTTTTTGTCAGAAACTCACTGATTTGTTCCTCAAATATTTTTAAAAGCCTTACACGGTTCCCAGAACTACAGTCGCCAGCTCTGAGAAATGGAAATACTCTCCTACTGCTTTTCAGCACTGAAAAATAAACAAACCCAAATAATCAGATCTTAAAAGAGCCAACTAGAAGGTATTAGAAAAAAAAATAAAAATAAATCTCAGCAGATTGTTTCACGGAACTGGATTTTGTAAGGTAACCCATCAACCCTGAAAATTTTAGACACCCAAAATTACTCCAAGGAATAAAATCAGCTCTCAGTATTCAGTCATCCAAAGTTTCTAGTTCTTCAAGCTTCCCATGTGAATTTGCTTCTTGGAAGAACTCCGAAGAGCCGGGACTCTCTTTCCCGTTGCTGTTAATTCTTCTTCTTTTTAGAGGTCTTTCGTTTTTCTCTTCAAAATCGTTCTCGTTTCTTGAAGCTGAATGAGCAAGTTTGGGATCGACGGAAAGGTTTTCAGTTTCATACCCATTTGTATCCAGATCCGCGTGAGGTGTTTTCTTGCCACTGGTAGGTCCGTTTACATGCAACCCTTCCATTTTTGCTTCGTCTTTATTTGGTATCTCACCTGGCCCATTAGCAGACACCCCTGGGGGACAGAGGAAGACCGTAAGAAAGAGAACAGAAGCACAAGCAGGGACAGAACAATCTGGGACAGCTCGATAAAGCAGAATTCTGATTACTCCCGTTGAGCTAAAAAGCCAATACGGTTCTTTGTATCCTCACTGTGTGATGAGCGAGTGATTTATTTGCATACAAATGACAGGCTTGCCACGATGGAGTTTATGGAAGCCCTCACAAGCAATAAAAGCCAAGAAAATGTCCCCTGACTGTGCCAGCTACAGTGGACTGTCCTCACCTTGGCACTTTCTGTAGCCTCCACTGGATTTTCACACTCTGATTCATTCCCCAAGCTCCGAGCTCCTCTCTCTACCACCTTCAGCTCTTTTGCAATCCCTTGCTTTGAAGGTTTTCTCACTTCAGGAGTGAGGCTGCCCTGGCTCCTCTCCCATCCTTAATTGCCCTCAGCACCCCAAACTCTAGTAAGAACAGCTAATGGTGCTCCTCAGACCAGCACTGGAGAAACACTGGTGTGTGTGACAGCCCAGCTCCCATCACAGCTGTTTTCAATATCCCATACAGGACTGCTCACAAAGTCAGCCATGTCAGCATTACCCCCCTAACAGCACGGGGAAGACCAAAACAGGCTGTTTACACTTAAAAGGAAGGCTCTAGTGGAGATTTATCTTCAATATGTGACCACTGGCTAAATGCAATCATGTAGCTGCTTGTATGAAAAATACAGAATCATAGAATCACAGCATGGTTTGGGTGGGAAGGAACCTTAAAACCCACCCAGTGCCACCCCCTGCCCTGGGCAGGGACACCTCCCACCAGCCCAGGTTGCTCCAAGCCCCCTCCAACCTGCCCTTGAACCCCTCCAGGGATGGGGCAGCCACAGCTTCTCTGGCCAACCTGGGCCAGGCTCTCACCACCCTCATACCAAAGTGAATATTCCATATTAAAATAGGCTTGTTTTCAGAAAAGCGAGCTGAACTTCTCATCTGGCTGGTCATCACCTGTGTTTAGGAGGGTTTAGGAGGGACACTGACCGTTCTGATTGCTGCTGCTGGTTGTGCTGTCCTCCCTCTCCGACTGGCTGGTGCTGCTGTTGGATGTGGTAGGAGGAGGGGACGGAGCTCGGCTGGAAGCAGCGCTCTCGCTTTCATCCAGCAGCCGGTCCATATAATCTCTAACAGGACAGAAACAGCACGTTCAGCACCGCCCTTGCCCTGTAAAGTGTCACTTGTGCAAAACCACTCAGTGCATATATCCCAAGTGTGACCAATTCCCATTTCACACCTTTTGAACCGCACAGACTTATCTTGCAAAGTCAACATCTTTAAGATCTCCTGTATAAACTGGCCCATGTATGGTTTGTCCACAGTAATTACATATTTTTTGACTAATTGCTGCACCCAGCTTATATAAATTTGTCCCGTGTTTGTGCTAAATCCCACAAGATCAAGCAGGAGCAGAAACTTGGATACACTGCGATATTGTGGGGTGGGTTTCCAGGGTGATGCTCTCAGGCAGGTTCCTACCAAGCTCTTCCAATTTCCTGCAGCAGCGATAACGTCCCTTTAAAGTAAATAACTTCTGTGCACATACAACCCCAAAAGGGATAAAGTTGAAAGCGAACAGAAAACTTCAGAGTTGAAGACATTTCCGTATCGGAAATCTATTACAGACCTACAATTTAGGTCACTAATAGTAAATCTCCTATGAAAAGATTTAAACAAAGCTGGTTGGTAAAGCCCTTGTAGGGATGGTATTAGTCTGGATTAACTCCAGAAGCAGCACAGCCTCATGCATCATTATTCTGGAACCGATACCGCACCCTGAATTCCCACACCCATCTGCAAAAGTATAGACAAGGACAATCCTTAACGCCACTTCTGATCACCAGATCAGTCAACTGCAAAAGAATCGGAGCATGTTTTAAGTGATTAACAACCAAAAATGTCTACTAATTTGTGAAAAAAATGGGAAAAAATGGGAAAAAAAACCCCAACCCAGATGGCAGAAGAGGGGGAGACAGACAGTCCCTGACACCTGGTTAAGAAAATCCAGGGGCTCTGGGTGCCTCTCTGTGACAATCTGCTTCACAAACCACAGATGGCCACCCTTGGTGTCACACCACAAGTTCCCTTCAGCCGTCCAACACTTGTGACTAGTGCCTTTGTATAAAATGTGTAGTTAAAGTAAAACAAGCATTTAAAAAACTCCATGTATCTCCACGTATCTGCAGAAATGTTAACATTCGTGAATCATTTAAACAGAAAACAAACTAAATTAAATAGTGTTATTTGCCTTATAATAATTAACCTTATAATAGCTGGCCTTACTCCAAACAAATGCATTTTAGAAATGATATAATAGCCACTAGTCAGCTTTTCTTACACCTTGGCTGTTTTCCTGCTGCAAACTGGGACAGTATAAAGAGCAGTATAAAATCAAGATCTAGACCCAACACGTAAAAATGATGCACATCTTACGTTACACCAGGATGAAGATTGTATTTCTTCTTGCCGAATCGGGTCTGCTGCGCAAAGAAATCGTAACGCTCCGATTTCTTCCACATGTAATAAAATGCTACACACTCACCAACTGATCTTGTTCGTACCTAGGAAATACGCGCCAGGCAAATGCTGATGAATTTCAAGACAGTTTTGGCCAATTAGAAAAAAAAAAAGCTACCATTTACATCAAAAGGTGCGAAATTCAAAGTCAATGCTTCTTTATACAATGTAGGAAATAATGGAAACTATTGACTCAAAAATTTCGGAGGCCCAGAAATTTAAATGCAAAGTTTAATAGTGCTTCTAAGAATAGTGAAGATACTGGGAGGTGCTGCAAGCAACAGCTTCAGGAGGAATATTCCAGTTTGTTTCACCAGTCTGTTAAAAACCAGAATCTGGGGAAGCAGATCTTCCCGTGTGTAAGCACAGCAGGATTTTTTACACTTTTCTGAATTTTATAGCCACATGTACAGAGGATTCTGGACTTTAACAAACCAATTTGGACACATACATAGAAAAAATTAGAAGTAAACACAGCAATTTTTGAAGGAAATTGAGGATAAGAATTTATTTACAATTACAGTGCTTTAAAAAAGAGTGAGAAGTACACTTTAAAATCAGTGTTTACCTTATTTGCCTGAATCACATGAAAATCCTTGCCATAGACTTTCAGTCCTTGTTCAAAGTTCCTACATTCCTCTTCTGTCCAAACAGATAGTTCTTCTGTAACAAGGAAATGCAATAAAAAAACATACTTAACAAAAAAGCACGTGGAAAATAAAAGAAAAGTGAAGTGACAGAAAACATACGTGGTATTGAACTTCCTTACGCCATCTGCTGACTGAAGGAGAACCACCTCCAGAAATTTCACTTACTAATGCAAAACATAAAAAGTCTCCTTTCTTGTGAGTAGGTGGGATATTTGGCTGCCTTAAGTAGCTGTTTTAAAGGGTCCATAACTCCAGCCCTGCCGCGTAGGGGTAATAAACAGGAAGCAGAAAGAGGAAAAAGGGCTTAGAGACCCAGTCTTCCACCCAGGAAGCAGGTTTCCTTCCAGCCAGAACACAGCACAAAGGGCTTCAAGCTTCAAACTGGTTGCTGGTTTTTGGAAGAAGCAGGGGAAAAGGAAAGAGGAATGAGACCTTCTTTCCTGCTGGCAAGAGCAGTAGGCTGTTCGTTCCAGTCAGAATAAGAAACTGTGCTGCTCCCAGTATTGGGTGGGAATTCTTGGCCCCTCTGAAGCCAGAATAAACCCCTAATAACTTTCAGCCACACATCTAAGAACTTAATATAACTTGGCCTTATTGATTCTTAAGGTCACAAATAAACAAACTGATCTTCTCTGTTTGATCATTCTTGCCTCGTGATTTGCACAGTGAACTCTGAAGGAGCCACAGGTTTGAAAGCAGAACCCACAGATCAATGCGCAAGGAAAATAACTTGTGCCTTCTCTTCTTGGTTTCTCGTTCCTTTGTGTATAAAGGTAATAGCAAACCAGGAAATGCTTAAGGCTTCGAAAACAAATAAAATGAGAGTTCAACAATAAAAACTTAACTTTTCAGCATACACTCACCTCTGGCTGCTTTTACGTTAAATCTCAGCCTTCGCAATGATTCTTCAGTATCAAAATTGCACTTAACTAGCTCATACAACGCCTGGGAAGATGAAAAGACACACATTAAACACTCCAGATACCGCTCAATTTATGTTGTGCCACAGAAGCGCACTTAGGAAATCACTAATACCCATTAAGAGAAGATTAAAAAACCCTCTTTGAATGACCGCAGTGTAATTTAAGACAGCACAAGGACCTATTTCCCATTTATATTTCCAAATTTCTAATTACATGACCAAGAATATATGTGTTAAAGTGTGTAAATATATATGTTAAACTATTTTAACGTTGTCATTCACTGCATACATTTGTAAAATTGATAGGGTTTTTTTGTATGAAGAAAAAAAAAAAGTATGCATTCAGATAGCTTTAAAAAAATCTGTAGCTGTAAGAACAGAACTCATTCATACACAATTATTTATATATTAAAAAATATACTTATGCATAAAGCAACATTAAGCCCAAGTTAATAGCTGAATATTTGTTGAGAGGTAAAAACCCATCAAATTTCCGTTTCCACATGGAATAATAAAGCTGTTTCAAACACAATTGTAATACTTGGGAGTAAAATGAAATATAGGGATAATTCATTCCGGAATATGAAACTACAAATCCTCATTATTCTTCTATACCTGCTCATTGTCTTTAATATGTGACCCTTCAGGAATTGCATCTAGGCCTTTCTCATCACCCGTCCGCCTCGATGCTTCATTGAGGAACTCGATCACTTTGTCTTCTGGTAAGAAGTCGGGGTTCCACAGCAGCTGGTCATCGTTTTCATACACTGAATTAACCACAGGGAAAAGACAAGCAAGTTGAAACAACGATACAGGAGTTTATTCTCTGTTATGAAGATAGTGCTTAGGAAACCTCGGAAGATCATTAGAGCACCAACAGACATTCATCCACTTGTGAATTTGTCTGGGGCTCCTCCAGGGACGATGACACCCAGGTGCCAGGACAGTTCGAAGTCAAACAGCTTCTGAATGGAAATGTTGCTAAAACCTTCCTACGACTTCCAAAAATACTTTCTAAAACAAATCGATGGCTGGATTTTAATACTGCCAAATCTCTACTGTTTTTTCAGAGCTTTTGCATGAGCTTTCAGAGCAGGGGAGCCACAGTGAACGGAAATTAAGGGGAGAAATGAGGCCAAATGACATACCCTCTGAAAAATTTTTATTTTTCAAGAGCCCACAAGCTCTGCAGGATTAAAATACTAGTTCAGCAAAATAAAGTAAAATTCAGGTTATTGAAAAAACTAGAATCAGGAAAGCGTCCAGACCTTGCCTATGGCCTGGTTTTCAATATAAGATAACTTCACAAAAATCAGCAAGAAAGTAAGTTTCACACTGATTCCACGAGCTCCGTGAGCACCACTGAGAAGAGAAAGGAGCGATCCCTCGGGAAAGCAGGGCCACCACGGGGAGGGGACAGAGAGTAGCACTCGGTGCCGGTGGAAAGGTCAGGGTGGCGCCTGGATACAGTTCAACTTGAAAAAAAGGATTTTTAACATGAAAGTAGACTACAAATAAAAAAAATCAAAAGTAGTAAGTTAAATTATTAAGTGTCTTGCAAAGAAAGACTTTTAATTTTGTAGATTTTTCAGAACCTGACATTGCTTGGTAGCAGCTAATTCGGTCTGCAGGCATACGGAGAGACCCTAATTAGCTTAGTGTAGATTAATTACATGATTGTTCCTTCCCCACCACAGCTTGTCAGAACTCGTTCTGAAATGCAACGTGGTTATTCTTCAGAGTTCCAGCATTTTTGTGCTTTTGCTTACAGGGCTGGATAGAAAAGGACTGGCCCTCTCAGTGCTTGGGAATTTTACAATTGGAATTTCCCCTTCATTAGAGAACAACTAAAACAATGGAATATGCACAACAAAGTACTAAATATGTAGTCTCAGATATTTATTTATTTGACTTTTTAAGCTTCATTAATATTCCTGTTGGAGTCCTGTCAATGATTACACCCAAAAACCAGCAGAAAGGAAAGAAGTGGCAGAAGGCATAAACACCCCCTGGTATATAAAACTACAATAACCATAGCACAATTAGTGAAAATTTAACTTTTCCCTCAATGGTTTTCCCCCATGACGTAGGTTCTCTGTTCTATAAAGAGTTGTGTGCAAGACTATGAAAACCTGGTTTATATAGGTTACTGCAGCGTATAAAGCAGTTATATCTTTTTTATTATTGGAGGCCAGGAGCCATTTGGAGCTGAGTAAATACCAGGAAAAGCAGGTGACCAGTAAAGCAGAATTTACTGCATCCCAGGCAAATACATAGTTCGAGCTCTATTTTTAGCCAGAAGCAGGAAAGTGTGCAAAGAGCAACTTCTCCACAGCTAAAAAGCAGACGGTTTTTAAATTTGCCATTTTCTACTTTTCATGGAAGCTCCTGACTTCTCACATCGTTTTAAATTACATTTTCTTCAGCCTCAGTCCAGCGCTGAGGGAATGTGTCAGTGGGAGTCCATAGCAGGAGTAATGCTCTTTTCCACTGGTTTTTAGCTCCATCAGGCTACGGTGTAGCTCCCGCAACCTGGAGCTCAAAGCAAAACAGCTGCTACTGCTTGTGTATATACCTGGACTCTAGGAAAGCACCAAGTTTTGTGCTTAATTTAAAAACTAACTTATATAAAACTACAAACTCAGTCTCAAACTGACCTGGAGTCTAGACAAATTCTTAGCAATGGGCTGAAGGAGCAGGAAAATTTGCTTTTAAGGTCAGAGCTGGGTTTAAACTGGATCTACCTTTCCTGACTTGATTACATTGACAGCACACAGCCAAAGGCTCCGCTTGGGAGGGGGACAAGGTTCTGGAAAAAAACCCCACAAGTAGAACAAGAGGTTCTTTGATAATGACTGAAGAGTTATAAAGCGTGAAAATCAAAGCTGCTGGTACCATTTTGCCTCTTTTAATGTGTTAATCCAATTCCAGCAACACAATTTCTTTGTTATCTATTCTGTTTTATATAAATTAAATACACTAGGTGAGGAGGTTAACATAGGGTACGTGCAAAGCCTGTGTACATCACCACATTAGAACACAAGGGTTCAAAAGGCAATAGGCCAGCAATATAATCTTTCTTTTCCCCTTCCAAGACTCAAGCTCTGATGGTGAAGCACAGGATGAACTACGGTTTGAGATGATGGCTCTGTTTTTCACTTGAAGGAGCTCTTTTTATTTTGTAAGACACGGGACATCAATCAACTCTTTTCCTTCTCCCCATGAGAAAATAATCTCACACATAGTGATCATGGTAATAGTGCCCAGTCTCACCTTTTTCATTCTCTTTGTATTTGCATGTGCCAGCTGGAATTTCAGCTTGAAACATCGAGCCCACCATGATTTCCTGTTTTGAAATAACAGAAACAAGAAGTTAAGCAACCGCAGCCGTGATGGTTTTTGTTAGCAAACAAGAGGATGACCACATCATTTTTTTTACCCCTTAAAACTTTCATTGTTCAAAATCTAAAAATACAGTTAACAGGCACCATGTGGAAATGGATTTTTTGACTATTTGGGGAGGTCTTGAAATGCTTCTTACCATCAAGACTCTTATATTTATGGGGGAAAACTGGAGAGGGTTTGGGTGATCTATAGAGCTCTCACTTACCAGGTAACAGAGCAACCCATTATGCAGGAACTATAGGCTTTTTTAACAGCCCTTATTAGTGTTTACCTTTTTCCAGTCTTCTGAGGGAATATAATCTTCATCTTCTTCAGATTCCTCTTCTATTTCACTATCTGCAAGAAATTGTTCAAACATTTACACAAGATGAGCTGCAACGGGGCCCGTGGACACCAGCACCAAGCTCCAGTTGAGTGAGGAGACTGGGAATGTGACATCAGCTCCCGGGTGACAATGGGGACAGGAGGAGCCCAGCCTCCCATCCCACCCCCCTCCACTGCCACCTTATCTAACACCATGCAACTGTAAATGACACTTTTAGTGACAATACGAGATATTTTAGTATTGATGGCTTCAAACCAATGTTCACGTTTAGAATGGGTGAAGCTACACAACAGGCTCCGAAAAGTTAAGGCACAAATGAACACATCCATCAATTTTACTACTGGCTCATTAAAACTTCCCTTTCCTCACCCAGCCGTGAAGCAGCTGAGAGGATCCACAGCCAAATTTAATACAAACAGCTACTTTCTCAAAGTATTTTTATGCGGATATTCAGCATCCGTTTGGGCTTCAGCACCATTTTCAATTGGCTCAGTTACTGCTCTTCCCTTCTAGCAAATGTCGCTGAATTTAAGGTAGACTTAAAGGTGTGAGAAATCAGCAACTGGGCTTTTCTCAGTCTTACCAGGATTTAGCAGCCCTGGATGTGCTGCTCAGAGATGCACAGCAGCATTTAAAATAGATTATTTGGGATAAGGACTGACAAAAATGACAAGCTCTTTATGATACAGGCTACTTTATGTATAGCATGTGACAGTATCAGCACTAAAATTATTTGTACATTGAATTACATTCTATACACAGCTGAACATTGCAAAAAAAACAACCAAAAACCACCCCAAAACCTAATGCAATCCACTTGCTTTGTTTAAAAAATAGAATTACTTTAAGATACTTGCAATCCTCTGCACAGCTACGTGCTGAGGCTCCTTGGCCTTTCTGGATTAAAATAAACTACAGATTAGAAAATGGCTTTTCTACAATGTCATGGCTAATAAGTATCAAGTACAAGGTGTCATAAGGAGCCTTTCCTTTAACTTTTGTTTGTTAAAACATAGAACAGTAGGAATTCACACATCAGCGAGTCACTTCCACCAAAGAAAGATAAAATATCTGTTGCCCAAACGGCCCTGCTGGTAGCTCAGTGCTAAAAGGTTCAGATCTCATTAAGTAAAAGCTTGCCACAGAAATGAGAGCTTTCTAAAGGGAGAGCCACATAAGCAAGCTCAACATTCTCAAACGGATGCAAACCCAACTTTTAAACAAAACAAGCGAGAAAATAATCAGTCCACAACACTGGCAACAGTATCAAACGTGGAATTCTTGAAGCACATTTTCTTCACCGTTCTCTCTCCCTTCATTATCCCGGGTCTAACAACCTACTGGCCTTTTTCAGATTTCAATGCTTTAGGTTTCCGTATTGGTGCTCCTGAAGAAGTTGGGGATTCTGTTTCTAGTAAATGTCAGTTTTTACTCTCACCTTCTTTGATGGGGTACCTAAACTGGTGCCACTGGGCTCTGCCACGATAATCACGCACTGAGTGGCAATTACCTAGTTGGAACAGCGCATGTCCTGCTTGCAAATGTTCTTACCTACATCCTTCACCCAAACTGGCAGCTGGAACTACACTGGTAAGACCACACTGAACACTTCACTGCACCCGGTCTCCATGAACAAGGAGATTTTTCTGAAGGGCACACCTCTACAGACCAGTTTGCAGGATGGTAAACTGGAGTGTTACAACACTTGGAGCAGCGTCAGGAAAGGATTTACGCTGTCTGAGAGCCTGCTTTTTTCAATAGTGTAGAAATTTAAATCTTTCCACAAATTTAATCCTTTCTTTCAAGAAGAGAGAATATCTATCATCTTTATAAAGACCCTGATCTGCAGAGAAGATTTAGCATTCAGCTGTAAACAGGACTTGTTTTTGCTTATTAATTTGAGCATAATGATAATCAAGAGCAGTGTGATGAGAGAGAACAAACAAATGTTTACAGGGATCAAGATGCATATTTCAGAAACAGAACACTCCGTTAACTAGAGTGGTTCTCAACCAAAGATAAATCCTATTGAGATTATTGTGCTTAGCACTAAACTGTACATACTTGTATCAAAATATTTACAGCGACGAGGGCGAATTATCTCCTGTGGATCTTGAGAAGCAACAGACGGTGCTGGGTCATCATTAGATGACTGTGTCTCATCTTCCTGACCTGATGAATCTTTGATGGTCTCCTCCTTGAAATATAAAAAAGCAAAGGGGAGATCAGCTTATCCCTCGTGTGTCACAAACACTATTTTGGCAATATTTTTTTCCAAAATTGTCCATATGTCAACCCCAAATATCTTTTATCTGACTTCAAGTGACTGGAAATACTGTGGCCTGTCCAGACTGAGCCACAACAAATATGTAAACACATCGTATTATTTATTGACCAGGATTTTCAGCAGATCAATTTAACATTAAGACTCTAACACACAAATCAGAAATATGAACCACAATTAAATAACACACCTAGGTTGTTTTTTTTTTTAAATTAGTCAAGTAAATCCTTGTGGTTTTCATTTAATCTCATTTAACTTTAAATTTTACTTCGGTCTTTAAAACCTTTCCTTATGAATTTTCAATTAAAGGGGAGGGGGGGTGGATTATTTACTGGCTATACTTTCCTCAATCAAATGAAAATGGTACCTTCCATAAAAAATTAATGTCAACAGTGTGGTTCGACCCCACAGGAACAGCCTATCAGTGGACTCCAGTACGTACACTGAGTCATTAAAAGATCAAAGATTAGAATGAGTTTCTTTATTAGAAGATAAATAAAGATTTATTCTTTCTATATTTATTTTCCATAGCTGTAACCCTTCCCATAGTTGGGGTCTTATTCTAATAAAGAATCACAGAATCACATTCTGTGATTCTTTATTAGAATAAGACCCCAACTATGGGAAGGGTTACAACTAAGGAAAATTAAAAGATGAAAAAAAAAAAATCTATTAGTGTTTTCTACTTCAATGCATGCTGTCGATACATTTTATGTGTTTTATGACTTATTTGTAAGCACTGAGACCCGCTAGTTCTAACAGAGAAGCAGCAGGCCCAGCACATGTTTATGTGCACCTTTACCAGGGAGCAGAGTATTATCGCATGTGCAGCTTAAAGCAGCTTAAAAATAGAAAATAGCTAAGTGCAGCAGAGCTAAATAAGCTGCGGAAAGACGAGCACTTGCAGAGAAAGCCTGAATGATTTATAAAATTATTCCTCCCCCACAGATGTATTTTCCTGCCTCTCTGCTAAGAGCACACACGCGTTTCAGAGCTGTCGTTCCTCTACCCCAAGGGAAACCAGCGCAACACCAACTCGGGCTCTGGGCACCCAGTACACCCCACACCAAGGGTCAGTGTCCTACGGAGGGACCAAGGGGACTCCTCCGGCGGTGACAGCCACCGGGGTCGTAGCCATTTGAGAGAAAAGACAGGCAGTGCCTTAAACGGGGCAGTAACAGACATGGAGACCTTGGGAGGAGGTCGTGAGAAGGCAGAGGATGGAAGTTGTGTCAGGAAGTCATTAAGAAGCAAGGACGCAGGAAGAAAGTGAGACTTCAGCAACACTGCCACGCACAACAAAATAAACCACTTTTTTGTCCTATTTTAATTTTGCATCCTTCACATTGTGCAAGTTTCTGCCCCTTTTCCACCTTCCTGAACCTTTTTTGATGTAATACAACTACATATCTTTCTTCTTTCTAAGCTATGCATCCCAAACAACAATCTTTTACAGCATCTGCTGAGGAAGCCTTTAAATCCCAAGAACTTCATTTTCTGCATCAGAGATGTCATTCCTCATCTCCCTGTCACATTCCAGAGCTTCTAAAATGGGGAAGATATCAAAGAACAAAACGCATCCTTTTGAAAGCCAGGTTAGGTAATGCAACTTCCATTAATGCTTAAGCTTTTTTTTTTTTTTTTTGGTTACTGACAACACAAAGGGTTTGATATTTTAATGGAATTCAGGATGCAACTCTGAATGTCACCAGTAATGGGGACGTTACAGCTGTGCCCACGGCGGGATGGGATCGTTACAAGTATGTATGACATACGCGAGGAGAAAAGACTATTCTGAAATCAGGAAATTTATTTTAAGAGCACAGGGAACTGGATTTTCAAGATGCTGAGTTCAAAACCATACATTTTGCAAAGATACCTGAAACATTAGATTCAGTTAACAATTTAAGTACAACCAGGGTTGTACTTAAAAAATACCATTTAAAACACTAGAAAAGTCACAGTGATCTCCAATACTCAGAGACACATTTAATTCAATTCTACACTTCACCATTCAGTTTCAGTAGATCGGCTTTTCAGCGCGAAGCAAGTGTTCAGCCGTACCCATAAAGCTGCCTTCAGGCATTTAAAACCTCTGTTTGGAAGTAAGACTATTTCTGAAGGACAATTATAGTCCCTTCTTACTTCATGCTGAACGTACACACGTACTCTAATTTGCCACAGGAAGCATTTGGAACGATACAGATGAAATTAAGGGCAATGAAGAGAAATACAGACAGGTAATTAAGAATAAACACTAGAGTTCAGTACAACAAAGCATCGGAAATCAACTACATTATTAATTACTTCTGCTGTGATTTGGCATCTTGAGGACAGAATGGCTGCATGAAAATCAGTTTCAAATTAATGTAAACACTTACTTTGTTTTCACCACTGCAGCCACTGTTGTCATCGTTATCAACATCATCATCATCTTCTCCCTCTTCCTCCTCTTCTTCATCATCTTCATCATCATCATCTTCTTGGAGTGGAATGGTACCATCATACCCGTAACGGCTAAGGAGCTCCTGGATTGGCATATCGCTTTCCTGAGAAACATCCAAACAAAGTTTGGAGATTTTTAACGACAGTATTTCACATCCCACATCTGCTCTGCAGCTTAAAGATGTGCGCTTTAAACATAACACAGCAAAAACAAGAGAAAAGATGATCACATGTACTAAAAAAGTCCACTCCCAAATGAACAGACAGTCAAAATTCGAAGTATTTGCCTCCTAAGAAAAATGTGTGGGTTTTTATGCAGGGGAACTTTGTTATTTCCCAATCCTTTATAAATTTACAGCAGATCTCGTGTGCCAACAGTCTCTCTGAGGGGCCACGAAACTCATTAAAAGGGCATTAATTTGTCGCATCTCTCCCTTGGCACTTGTCTATTACAGTTTTACCAAAACACAATCGATTCCATGTGGCAGGTTATGTCTGGTTCCATCACACTACTTCAGGACACAGGGAGAACACATTCCTCACAGAATCCCAGAATGACATGGGGTTGGAAGGGATCTCTGGTCATCTCCTCCAACCCCCTGCCAGAGCAGGTCCACCCAGAGCAGGTTGGACAGGAACATGTCCAGGCGGGTTTTGAATGTCTCCAGAGATGAAGACTCCACCATGTCCCTGGGCAGCCTCTTCCAGGGCTCTGCCACCCTCAAAGTGAAGAAGTTCCTCCTCATGTTTAGATGGAACTTCTTAAGTTCAAGTTTGTGCCCATTCCCTCTTGTCCTGTCCCTGGGCACCACTGAAAAAAGCCTGGCCCCATCCTCCTGACACCCTCCCTTTAAGTATTTACAGGCGTTGATCAGATCCCCCCTCAGCCTTCTCTTCTCCAGACTAAACAGACCCAAGTCCCTCAGCCTTTCCTCAGCAGAGAGATGCTCCAGGCCTCTCAGCACCTTTGTAGCCCTCTGCTGTCCCCTCTCCAGCAGTTCCCTGTCCTTCTGGAACTGGGGAGCCCAGAACTGAACCCAGTGCTCCAGATGGGGCCTCCCCAGGGCAGAGCAGAGGCACAATTCCTCACTGGAACATACATCGGTATTGCCTTTACTGCCCAAAAACTACCTGAAAAAATTGTAGCATTTTGAACATTTTAGTGAAAAAAAAAAACCAACAGGTAAAATGTGTCAGCAGCAGCTGCTTCACACAGAGAGCTGAGATATTGAGAGTCTTTGCAGGCAGGAACTTGTCCTAGTGCAGGGCAGTGATTTGTGCCCTGTCCCCTATACTACAGCAGCACGGAGGGAGACTTCAGGTCTCTAGTGTCATTTAGACAAAAATGTACAGACAAACACAGGATGCTGCCCAGCCTCGAGTCCTAACGCATCACGGAGTCACCAGGGCTTCCGCCAGTGAGCAGGGCAGATCCTCACCCTCAGAGGAAGGTGTCATTTTTACAACAGTTGGGAGTTAAACCATTAAGGTTCAGAAATTCTTTCGCAAAGCCCGACTGTCACCTCGTCTCCGGAGGAGCTGAACTAGTAAATCAGGCACGTTCGCAGCCTGGGGGAAAGCTGAAATAATACTGGGGGGAAAAAAGAAAAAAAGACAGGATAGCACTTGTCTTGGCAATAGTTTTGAGGTTTAGATTGCCTATCATCCGCAACTTCAAACACGTGTGACTCTACGTTACAGCATCGCTGCCCGTCCTGATCCCAAAAGTGCTGACACACAGAGAAATGATAAACCTCCAGCCCCAACACCCAAGATACGAGGGAATAATCTGATGGCTGAAATACAGTTATAAACCAAGCGTTGGGATGTGCTGACAGAATTACACAACCGGACGTTGACTCCTCATAAAATATGAGGGGAAAACCCCCATATTTTCACCTTAAAACCCACACGACATGCACGTGGAGCTTCACTTCTCAGTCGATCTAGATGTGCATTTAGATTCACAAACTATTTATTTACCTTTATGTTTACCATTTAATATCAAAACCTGAAATTACTAGAAAGAAATTATCATTTACACCCAAATTGTAGTTTAAATGAACTTAATTAATTTAAAGTCATATTGGCATAGTTACTTATAATAAATAGGGATTGTAAATGGAATATGCATCTGAGAATCATTAATGATCTGTTCTGGAAGCCTTTTCAGCCAACGAGGCCACAGACAATACCTAAATTACTTTGCATTTATAATGAACCTAGTTTGCAATTTAAGAATATTATTCCTGCCTGAGCAGTGATTGAAGATGACAGGTGACAGCATAACCTCAAAAGGCCAAATAAATCTTCTACGCAATTATTTCAGAAGATACACATTTTAAGCTTTATTTATCACTATTAATAGTAATTTTGAGTTCTGATCTCAGCTCTGCTGACAACTCTTTGCTTTGAGCCAATCATTTCATCTGCATCTCTGCTCCCTCTGCCTTAAAAACAAAGATACTCCTCTAAATTATTATACAAAGGTTTGTATAAAAATGCAAAAGAAATGTAGAATTATGGGATTTTAAAAAATAAAATGAAAATGTATATGCACTAATCAAATGCAAGTGCTTTAGAAAGTAACAACACTAGGATATACAAGTTTAGTCAGAGCGTTCTTTAACTTATATTAGCTCTAAAATGCAAATCCTACACCAGCACATATATGCAAAAAGAAACTAAACAAGCACAGCGTTATACATTATGAAGTATTTATGTACCAGTTTCCTTTTCCCAACTTTTAAGAACTGCGCATTTATCTCAGCCCCTTTCCCCCAGCTGTACTATTTGTCTATTAGCAGTTTAGGGACTTTTTTTTTTTTTAATTCCAAATATAAGGGAAAAAACCTGCGTATGTTTTGTGTGCGACTGCAGTTATGTTTTATGACTCCTTAAGGCTACCTACCCTGTTAAGATCCTCTATTTCAGAACTGAAGTTTGTTTCTCCTTCCATCATTTCCTCCTCTTCTAATGTCCGTTCATCATCAAAGTCATGCACCAGCATATCAGCTGATGGATCAAATTCATGGTCATCAGATGTTGCTGAACCTCCTGATAGAAAACATTTTAAAGAATGTTTTTAGTTAGATCATGGCCTCACAGAGTTTACTTTATTTTTTTTTTTTAGTTTGGTGACATTTTAATACTCAAATTATACTGAGAAATTAAAATATCTTCAAGATCCCTCACTTGTTTTATTTTCGGGAAAGCCAATCTCATTATTCATTATGTCCTTTGGGTTCTACAAGATCGTGGAAAAAAGAACCAGGAGATAGTGTTTAACCAACCAGTTCTCAAAGGACTATATATCCGGACATCGGGCCCCTAGTTAAATGTTTGTAAAATATTCAGTTTTTGAAGACTTAATTCCTAAATAATCATAAACCTGTCTGAATCAAGAATTCTACTGGGAGCAGAAATACTCATAAAATATAAACTCAGGGCGGCTATTTCCTTGCTGCTTTCTTGTTTGTGACTACAAAAACCGTCTAATGACTGTTCCAAAATTTAAATTTAAAGGCAGCTTCACAGCTATGCAGATTTTATTTCTGATGCAAAATCCTTAGTTATTTTTTCCCCCGTGCAGTTTTTTCACCATTCTTTGTAAAGAAGTCTGGTTATATTTCATGACAACGAAAAATAAATGAATGGATGAATGGTTTGGTAGATGCAGTATTTTTCTTTAATTCAGCGATACCCAATTTCTAATTCTAACTCTGCTAATATTTTTCCACTTGTCTCCATGGACAATTTAAATTTCATTTTCCAAAGCCTGAAGAGTGTACCCACACTAAGGGTTCAAGAGGTTGACTATAAGGGTTAAAGTTAACAATACTTTTAATATACTTTTTAAATATACTTTTTGAATATTCTTCTTGAATATACTTTTAAAACTATATTTTTGAAGGGTTAAAGCAATTAATTATTTCTCTGGAAGAAATAAGAGCTCAAGAGACAATGGCAGTCCAGCTAAAGTAACCAGTGGAAAGCTTTTCCACTAGTAGGATGCCAAAACCCTTGGAAATAAATAACGGTAAGCACAGTGGTACAAAAGTGAACAAAAAAACCCAACCAAACCAAATATTAATAATTTAGACTGAGGCTGACTACTAGATAGCCGGTACAGACTGGAAGAAAGCAGTGACCGCTTAACCCAGTACTGCCACCGACCTATTCATCACATTATATCCTTAGATCACTAACTGGAAGAGACCAGCAAAAATATTTTTTCAAGGGTGCCCTCTTCCCCCACAAATTTAGGAAATATTAAAACATATTTACCTGGGCTTGAAGACTCAACAGAAGGCTAAAAAAGAAAACAAAAGATATTATTTTTTCTTTGTTGAACCATAGAAACTCAATTCAATAATTCATCTGATACAAAGCAAGTCACTGCAAATAACATGTTTACAAATAAAGCACCCGCACACACTGGAGCACTTTAAGGTCAATAGTATTCACCTGTTCTTTTATGTATCAATATCGCTGCACTATTTCAGCGTGAATAATTGGAGGAACTGCCCATTTTGTGATGCAATAACTGAGTTGATGAAGGTATAAAATAAAGCAAAACAATTCATTCTGAAAACAGTATTACAAATTCCACAATCAGCTTAGTATGGCATAAACTGGTGCTATTGCCAGATGGGGAAACACTATTTCTCTCCATCTCTATCTGCTCAGTTCCAATTCTTCCTTTATGCCGATAGAAAACTAAAAATTCCATGTACTAAATCCCCTTTTCCATAGCCAAGGTTGTGCCAGATTATATTGACAGTGGAAGCCCAGTTTAAGAGAAATCATTCTTCCTATTTGTAACTGCATGCTACACAATACACAAAATCCCACTCCTATTTAAATTACACACTTTTAAAAGGTAATCACAAATCACAATGAGAACTCCTCATAAACCTAAAGGAAAAAGCAATTTAATCTTAATCTCTAATCCAGCTGTGAGGAAAAAAAAATAAATTATTTTGCAAGCCAGACTTTCTTCTCAAGTATGTTCATAACACAAATTAAATATGATCACAGACTATAAAACAAATATATTTTTTGAAATACTGAAAAAAACAAGACTTCCACAAAAATCTTTATGGAACAGGGACACCCTTTGGCCTCCCATATTTGGTAACCTCACATTTATAATCAGAATAAACATCTTCCTTCATAAAATTCTGCTTTCCCTTGCTTATAACTTTGCTGATCTTTAACCTTCTGGGATGAAATTTGCATGTCAGACACGCAAACCTCATTTGGTTTGAAAATTCAAGCAAATGTTTCAACTATTTTCAGGAACAGACCTAATGAAGTAGTTTTTTCAAAGTTAGGAAAACTGACTTGTTACTTCACAGAGCTGCTGTGCCCCTTTCCCTGCCGCATCTGGAAAATGAGATATTGTCCAGTCTCATGGATATTGTTATATTCCAGAATATACAATGCTGTCTTTGTAAAAAATTGCCTGCTTTTGGCCCAGAAATTATTTGGAAAAATTCAATTTGCACATTCACAATAGACACCTGTGCGTATGTGTAATACCATATTCCTACTAGAATTGCAAAATCCATACACCCAGAATTATAAGCAAAATTAAAACGAGTTATTATGTTAGAAACTGGTAAATTTAAGCCTAAGTAAAAGCCTATACTCTTATTCCAAGATTTTCTAAAGCATTTTCCATCTCCTTGACTTCACCTCGTAAGGCTAAGCAGTCACTTGCACAAGTCAATTCTACCCAAAGCACCTGGCTGTGAAGAAAAAATTAAAATTTAAAAGATTTTGTGTAATTATGAAGTTCTTTTAGAAGAAATACACCTTCTTAGGAATCAATGACCCAAATTCACTTACACATCTGCCTACATTTCACAAGAGTCTACAATGTACAACTGAAAATTCAAAATACATTTAAGTGTGCCAAGCAGGAAGGAGTATATAAAGGTAAAAACACATCTTGAGCAGGGGATAGAAGACACGATAGACAAGAAGTTTTTGCTCTCCTAAAGAAAATATAGAATATATACGTTCTCTTCAGGTGGAGGCACTACAGCCTATTTTCCCCGTCCTTACTAACATCCAAATGTTTTCAGTTTATGTGCAGTTCCACTCCTGACTTGCAAGAATCAGTTTTTTAGGCAGTTATTAGCTTTAGAAGGCAGTACCACACAAAAAAGCTATGAGAAATCCTCTCTGCACAATTAAGTAGCCTGAAACTCATGTTAAGCACTAAAAACATTTTTGCAAATGCTGCACAATGCCATAGGAAGTTTTGTTAATGAGTGGAGTTTAAAGAGCTTTATTTGAAAGGTTATTTTTATAAATTCCACTGCACAGAATTACAAGCATTTACCGAGCTAAAGTTGAGTATCAAAGTCAGCCAGCACTGACCGATCTCTAGTCGCTGGGTTTTGTTGGCTGGATAAACCCACAAAACTGGGTAATTCAGATTACGCAATAGACAATTATCAGTGCTAATCAACAAAGTTGTAGGAAACGGCCTCAAGTTGTGCCAGGGGAGGTTTAGGATGGATATTGGGAACAATTTCTTCCCGAAAGGATTGTGAATCTTTGGAAGAGGCTGCCCAGGGCAGTGGTGGAGTCGCCATTCCTGGAGGGATTTCAAAGCCGGGCAGAGGTGGTGCTGAGGGACATGGGTCAGTGGGGGTTTGGGCAGTGCTGGGTTGGTGGTCCATGATCTAAAAGGTCCCTTCCCACCTGGACAACCCTGTGATTCTGTGACCAACCCCCCCCCTCCTTGCTACCCCCTCCTTTCAGGGAGTTGGAGAGAGCAAGAAGGTCTCCCCTCAGCCTCCTTTTCTCCAGGCTGAACACCCCCAGCTCCCTCAGGCGCTCCTCACAAGGCTTGTGCTCCAGACCCCTCACCAGCTCCAGGAACTCGGCATCCAAATCGTGACTCATCATTACAACACAGGCTGCTCTCGCCAAAACCAACTGACTCGGACACCCAGTTGCTCTGAGACGGCGAAAGAAAAGCAGAATGAGGGCTGGTAAAGAGACAAAGGGGAAAAAAGTATCCCCATGGCTTCTGGTGAAAGATTATTCCAGAAATGAGTGTGCTCATAGGAGTGGAGAGCTAGATTTCATGTCCTAGAAAGTCCTGAAGATAATCTAGTCTGAAGGATAAAACATGTTACTTAGTAAACAATAAATTCTGCAAATGCCATCTTAAAAGTGTTCTTTCGGCCCAACGATTACAATGTGTCGTTATTGGAAGGCTTTTACACAAACTAACACCCCTGCTGGCAAAAAACCTTTTTTCCAGGATACAACCTGCAACTACTCACGGCCAGTTTCTTGGTAACCTCGTACGAACACTATGGTCACGGCTAATTAACTGCTCCTCACCTCCCTGGTTATTTTTTTGATGTAACAGAGGCATTTCAGGAGGGGGCTCAGCTGGGAAACAGCTTCTGTGTCTACAGATCACCACACCATGGTTTGGGTGGGAAGGGATCTTAAAGCCCTCCCCAGTGCCACCCCCTGCCCTGGGCAGGGACACCTCCCACCACACCANCCCCCTCCAACCTGCCCTTGAACCCCTCCAGGGATGGGGCAGCCACAGCTTCTCTGGCCAACCTGGGCCAGGCTCTCACCACCCTCCCACCAAACAAGTTCTTCCCCACATCTCAGCTCCATCTCCCCTCTTTCAGGGTCCAACCCTTCCTCCTCCTCCTAGGGCTCCCCTCCCTCATCCAGAGTCCCTCCCCAGCTTTCCTGGAGCCCCTGGAGGGACTGGAAGGTCTCCCTGGAGCCTTCTCTTCTCCAGGCTGAACAGGGCACATGAAGCTTCTCCTCACCAATTCATGCAGCAACCTTCAGGTTGCTGAGCAGGTTCTGTACCTTGCACGGTTCTATGTACATGTGGATGTGCATAGATTTTCATGTGATTTATGTATAAATGTTGGGGCCTGTTCTTTCAGTCCCACTCGAAGTCCCTGGGGGTGAGGAAGTCCAACACCTTCATTAGGGACCTGGACGACGGGACAGAGAGCACCTTCAGCCTGTTTGCAGCCAACACGACACGGGAAGGAGCAGTGGATACAGCAGATGAGTGTGCTGCCAGTCAGAGGGATCTCAACAGGCTGCAGAACCGGGCCAGCAGGAACCTCATGAAGTTCAACAGAGAAAGGCAAAGTCCTCACCTGTGGGGGAAGCACCTCCTAGTAAAGGCATTTTCAACAGTTTGCTCAGAATCTCATCCAGTCGGGTTTCATATGCCCCCAAGTTTGGAGACTCCCCAACCTCCCTGTACAACCTGATCTAGTTTCTGATCTTCCTTAAAATAAAACAAGTTTTTAACTGGAATTTCCTGATTTTCAACGTGAGCCCATCACCTCCTATCCTGTCCCTGGGCATCGCTGAGATGGGTCTGGCTCCATCCTCTACTGCCCCATCAGACATCAATACCCAGGGAATAGACCCCCTGAGCCCTCTCCTCTCCAGGCTGAGCAGCTCCCCCAGCCCTTCCTCACACCTCAGGAGCTCCAGACCCCCTGGCATCTTTGTGGCCTTTGCTGGACTCACTCTGGTCTGTCCCTGTCTCTCCTTCCCTGGGGGGCACCCAGCCCTGGGCCCAGCACCCCAGATGGGTCTCCAGGGGCAGGATCATCTTCCTTGACCCAAACACAGCCCAGGGTGCTGGGGGACTTCTTTGTCACAGGAACACGTCAACTCACAGTCAACTCAGTGTCCACCAGGACCTCCCAGTCCTTATCCACAGAGCAGTGCTGGGCTCTCCAATTTCAAGACAGACATGGACAGAATAAAGTTACTCCAGCAAGGAGCCATAAAGGGGATGGAGGGACATAAGAGGAGAGGCTGAGAGAGCCTGGGCTGTTCATTCTGGAGAAGAGATGGCTCAGGAGGACCTGATCTGATGGAATACTGTACAAAAGACTGAGCCTGTCTCTTCTCAGAGGCATCCAGTGACAAGAGCCAATGAGCACAAACTGGAATACATTGAAACATAAAGAAAGGCTTATTTTTGCTATAACAGTGATGAAACATGGGAACATGTTGCCTCGAGAGGCTGTGGTGTCTGCACTGGAGGTACACAAAACCAGGCGAGCAATGGTCCTGGGCAACCTGCTCCAGCTGACCCAGCTCTGAGCAATGGGTTGGCTCTTCACTATCTCCAGATGTCCCTTCCAACTTCAACAATTCTGTAACTCAATGCTCCAATATATATTGCAACAGAGTCTACCACAACGAAGCATCTTCCTGTTGAGCAGACACAAAACCATAGTGGGGCAGAAAAAGATCTTGTAGAAGTCAGGCACACTTTAAGAATCAAAGTTCTGCTTTCAGCGTTCTGAAGCTGTATGGAGAAGCCCTGACAGCTCAAGGAAACAAATGCCCTTCCCTAAGGGCTGAAATACTGCTAAAGGAATCACCACCTTCACAGCTTCAAAAGCTGAAACACTGCAATGCCTCTGCAGTTCTGAATGAGCCCCGCGACTTTTGAGCAACTCCAAAATATATAGCCTAGGAAAGAAAAATACAACCCCCCACCAGAAAATCCATGAAATCCCACCACTTCCAGAAATATTAAGTCCATTTCAGGCTACCTCCCAGAACAGAATCAGCCCTTGAGAGGTTCTAGTTCATTCTTTGCCACAGACTCCTAAAGAAGAACAGCTTCTGGGGTCTCTATTCCTTTCTCTTAAGCTTTGTCCACCACACCTACCCAGTCTGTCCTGGGCTGTGGATTATCATTTCTGCATTTCATGCGTTTCTAGTCTAAGTGATGCACTGTCAATCGTTGTCTGCCTTCTATTTCCAGCTAGAGGCAGTCTCACATTACACCTCAACTAGATTAATGGCCAGCTGCCGCCCAAAGTAGTAGCCTGACCTCTTCCCACCACTGCCACTTGTGCTAGGTCCAGCAATCGGGAAGCTCCAGCATGCGCTGGTTCAGCAAAGCGACCTCAAAGAAAACTAACATTAGCTTCCCATCATACCAGCGAGCCAAACGACTTCATCTCGGGCCTTTGGAATCCCCAGACAGGCTGCAAACAATCCAGAGCACGAGTCTGAAGGGACACACGTGGAGAAGGGCGCCTGGCAGGAGACCAGGAGTAACGCTTTCACAGAAGGTGAAAAAGCATCCTATGATTAAAGAGCTGTTTCAAGACAATTCCTGCAATTCTGGATTATTCAGTCTTTTTTCCTTGCCTCCCAGTGGTCCCAGCTCTGGCCAGATGGCTTTGAGGGCATTTGCTTATGAAAATTTCCTGGCAGTGGTTAAAGATCATATGGTTACACGGGTATCATCAGATCTTGAGTCCTCAGCTATGGTGTGTCAATATAACAGGAATTCCTCTGAAAAAGGATACCCCCCTTCCTTAGCGGCTTTTCACTTTCTGCTGCAGTAATTCAGAGAAGTACAAAGCACTTTTTTTTTTTTTTTTTTTTGCCTCAAGGGCACTCGTGGGAACAAAGAGCTGCTCCCTCTAAAAAGATGATGGTATCCGAGGCCCAGTAGAGAAAAACCATGGGATATTTACAATATATGGGCCAACACACTCAGACTGGTCTATGCATTGTACCGGCAGAAAAGATAATGGGTTCAAAAGAACGAAAAATCATTCATGAACTCCTAACTCATGGACAATGAGGAAAAACTCAAGTGACTGAGGGAATCCTGCTGTGTGGGTACAGTGTCAAGCACATTTCTTAAAGCTCCAGAGGAACAACTGGAAGGAAACATCAGTTCTGAGATAGGAAGGATACCAACCTTATGGTAAAGAGAAAAAGAAAAGACACTGAGCGACAAAACATCAGGCTTGGGTGACACTAGAAGA
This sequence comes from Calidris pygmaea, assembly GCA_003697955.1. Lineage (NCBI taxonomy): Eukaryota > Metazoa > Chordata > Aves > Charadriiformes > Scolopacidae > Calidris > Calidris pygmaea. The sequence goes on from QJSC01010164.1 coordinate 31,652, forward strand.
ATCTGTCACTGTTTTTATTCCATGTGTATTTTTAGGAGTCTCGGGAAAGACATTCAGAGTAGGAGTTTTCGGAAGGTTAGTGACACTTGCAGCAGCAACTGAGCCAAAAGATGGCATCCAATACATTCTCCAGTGTGTGGACATGGGAATACATGGAGCTGAAGTTGGCCATCCTCTTTCTGACACCTTTGGACTGTCAAGTGATGAACGCAGCAGAAACATGAGACAGAGAAAAATATAGTGTTATTCTGACAACAAAAACTGGATGGGCTTTGAGATGTCTGTATTACTGTCATTTGTGATGGAAGTCAAATCCTAAAAGGAAAACCGTACTGGCATCACAACAGGTTTATTTAATGCAAACAACCTTCTGTAGACACCAGTTTTATTCAGCTTATTTTTGAACTCACTACTTCAGAAGCAGAGGGGCGTCTCCAGGCAGTGCCCATTTCTGCAGGAGATTTTCCTGTCTTATTCCAACGCGTCTAAGATGCTTGGACTGGAATGGGACACCCCAAAATGTGAAAGCTGTGGAAGCGATGCACTGAGTTTTCTCTCTTTACATTTCTCCTACAGCCTGCGAAGAAACACCTGGACAGAACTGACAGGACACTACACCATTCCAATTCTACCTACAAAACTCCTGTTGTAATTGCTAACATCTTTCATGCTGTTTAATATAATCGATTAATAATGGAACGTCTTAAAATTAGCAGTATCTGCAGTCTCTACAAGACAATGACAAATATACATCCTGTTCAGATTTACTCATTGATCTTTAATAGCTCTTTAAGTGTCACATAAAACAGCTAAAACCTAAAATTAAATTTTGTCTATATCAATAGCAGTAAGCCTGACAAATTCATCAAGCAGATGCTCGGGTCTTTTAAACTTTTCTACAGTAAAATACCAGTGTTAACTTCTGGGTTAACTTGCTTTAGCATCATTTGGAACAGAGAAAACTTTAATTTATTAAACTGGCAAGCAAACCTTAAAATACAACAGTGTTGCCTACTATATAACACCGCCAAAAATGAAGCGTGAGCAGTGGGTACGTGTAATCATCTCACAAATATACATGCACGTGGCTTCAACATCACTAAAGCTACATTTCACTAAGCAGACTAATTAAAAGTAAATGACTGATCTGCAAGTAGTGATATGCATTCTGTTCATAACGACTCGCAGATACACCATTACAGGAATACAAAAAAAAAATAAAAATACTTTGAATACAGAGACCTCTTGAAAACTGTGTTTGCATAGCCACGCTTTAGACACTAATCCTGCAGTTTGAATCGAGAATAAGAGCTTGTCAGCTAAAAAAAAATAAGCGTGCAAGCCCCATGCCCAAACTGTTGAAGTCTCAAGAAGTGGCAGCCACTGAAGAAGTTCTCCAGTGAGCCAAGCGAAATGATGGCCTGGAGAAAAAGACCAGTTCAAATGGCAAAGAACTTCCTTTACTCAAGAGAGCACGGGGCCCTTTTCATAAACAGGTATTTCAGTGGAAGCCTGACACTTCCAGCCTGGCCCTCCCTCCCTGGGCTCTGTATCGAAATAACCTCGGTGGCACAGAACGGTTTGCCTCATTTTTACCTGGGGAAAAAAGCAGCAACATATTAAAGCAAGAAAAAAACCCTCATTTAATAGTTTTATATGTGAACACTCCCACAGCCAAAACCAGAGTGACATCCAAGCCCTCCTGCACATGTAATGGAAGCCTTTATATACATGGAGTTGTTTTTTTTTTTAGTTTGGTTGCAAAATGAGAACATTCTTGTGCTTCCAGAACACAAAGATGTAATGCAATGTTTCAACTCACACATCCCCGTGTACATCTAAGCCTTGAAACTACCACCTTAGCAAAGGTCCCCTGACTTGGTGGCCATTCCCTCCCTAGACTTGATTCCACTTAAGAGTTTATAAAGATGAATTTTTCCTACCATGAGGACAGCCAAAATTTAAAAGAGGTTGCCCAGTCTCTTTCCCTGGAGGTTTTCAAGACCATGCTGGATACAGACCTCAGCTCAGACCCTGCTGTGAGCAGAAGGTTGAACCAGAGACCTCCTGAGGTCCCTTCCACCCCAAATTATCTCATAGTCCTAAGGCTTGAGATTTTGCAGGGAGCTCTGAAAAACTACTTACTTGCTCACTTCCCTTTCCCAGACTGCTGCTTCTGAGAAAAATAGCGGGTAAGGTTTGGTTTTGCCTATTACTACGGAATAATAATAATAAAAGAACTAAAAAAAATCAGCCTCAGTTTTTCTAGAGAAACTGCCTGATTATCTCAGAGCACTTAACTGGCAAGAACCAGGGGTTGGGTTTCAATGCAGCTGACTCAGTATCCATCTACCTAAACCTCCTCACAGGAACAGGCTGGGAAGGGGAAGCAGACGACACACCGTATTTCACAGGGGATATTGTTACCCTGGATCTTTCAGACATTTGGTTTGCAACAGGGCTCCCTAAATTTGCAGTGGCTCACCTGAGGGCAAGCAAACTGCAGCCTAAGTAACCTTTTAAAGTCAGTTTTGGCAGAGAAGTCACTGTATCAGCCTGGGGACATTTGCAATATTGTATATACTAGTGAAAATTCTTAAGCAGAAAAGTATTTGAATTGCAACCCTGACAAATGTAGAAGCTGCTACATTTTATAAAAAAAAAAAAAGAGCAGTGTTTCAGGGGAGCGCAGAAGACTGAAGGATGTCAGGCGATGACTCTCCCTGGGCTGATCTCCCCTTCTCCAGCCTGCTGTCTGCTCCACACTCCTGCCAGAGGCTACCATCCCACAGCAGGAGCAAAATTCCCTTTTCACCACGCTGGCTGTAGAAGGAGCCGCCTCCAGCAAGAGGAGACAGCACCTTAAAAGTCCAGGGGGACAACACGGCAGGACAAACGATGACATTAAGACTGTTGGGGCAGCTTCTCATTCCCCCATAGATTCCTGAACCAGAAGGACTACCTACCTCCCCAACCTGAACGCCCAAGGTGAGCACTGACCTCTGCAAGAAGCACCAAAGACCAGATCTAGCTACGTTTTTGAGGCTCCAGGTCAGAAGAAGAGGTAGCCTGCTTTAGGGTGGTACAAGCAGCTTCTGTCCAACAGCTCGTGGCCACACTGCTGCCGAAACTACACACTAATTTAACGTATTTACAATAAAGTGAAACTGATTCTCATTCTCCTGCCAGCAGACGAGATGACTGGAAGAAGGAACAACCAGTTGTAGCCCAGGGTGGTCATCCCTCCAGAACAAACGTTACAAAGTACAGCATCAGCCTCAACTTAGAATCATAGAATTTTCCAGGTTGGAAAGGACCTTTAAGATCATCTAGTCCAACCATCAACCTAACTCTGATAAAACCCATCACTAAATCATGTCTCTAAGCACTATGTCAACCCGTCTTTTAAATCCCTCCAGGGATGGTGCCTCAACCACTGCCCTGGGCAGCCCATTCCAAGGCTTCACAACCCTTTCCATGAAGAAATTTTCCCCCATATCCATCCTATACCTCCCCTGGTGCAACTTGAGGCCAATTCCTCTTGTCCCATGGCCTGTTCCTTGGGAGAAGAGACCGACCCCCCCTGGCTACCCCCCCCTTCCAGGGAGTTGGAGAGAGCGAGAAGGTCTCCCCTCAGCCTCCTCTTCTCCAGGCTGAACACCCCTATATCTCACTCAGTAAAACTGGAAATCTATGGAGTGATCATGCCCTACCATGGGATTTCAGACGAGACCAGACACAGTCCTATGCCAAGCACCACAGGAAAACATTCTCATGCACAATTTGTGACATGAACGGATTAGTAGCGAAGTCTTAACGCAGACTGAGGCTTCCGGCCAGGAAAGAGCTCAAAAAACCCCTGAATTTCTCAACAATTCCACTGTCTACCTAAAACCCCTCTGCTGCATTAGAAAGAGCTCTAAGTCCCAAGCAGTAACCCCACAAACTTCAATATTCTGTCACACACAAAAAAGTCCACAAAACTCTTCTATTATGACAGAAAACCACCATCTTTTCCAAGATGAGAAATGCAGAATGCTAAATGCTATTGTTTTCCTTTCAATAGCTTGTCAGAAAAACCGAGGGAACACAATCTGGGACTATAACCGACCACTTGGGAGTTTATATTCTCACCAAGTAAGCGAGAAACCTGAATTCCCAGATCTACATGAGGTTCACAGTCACCTCTGAAAGTATTCTACAAAAACTGCTCCAAAATGAAATTAAAAAAAAAAAAAAAGAGACAATTAGTTAAAACTAAGATCAAATGAGGAAAAAAAAATATAATTGCGCTCAACAGGATGGACTGATGTGAATCACCAATTTTAATCATGATTTAGATCAGCCAGCAGGAAACTTTGATTTAATCTATTTTGACCTTATTTTGTAGCCAGGCGTTACTCAAAAGCTCTGTCCTCCCTGACTGTTAAAACATCTCCATTTGCAACCACATTAGTGACGGTGTTAACTTTACTATTGCTTCCTGCAGGGGAGGCTATTACACATTTATGCATATTGTTTTACGGTAATAGCATAGCTTAATAAAAATACAAAGATTAGGAATGTAAAAAAATAAAAAAGGTTATTAGGAATGGTTATTACATCATGCATTTCTTAAACGTTATGTCCTCAAGTCGTTTCAAGCTGCAAACAGAAATTAGAATTCAAATACATTCACAAAGTTTAAAACTCTTCAACTGAAAGAAGTGTAACATTCAGAAAAAAAAGGAGAAATGTAACAGATACTACAAATTTAAAGATGACTTATTGAAGCACCACCACACAATGTTAATAAAACTGATTTTCTGGCCAAAAGCAACTTAACTTTCAGAAATGCAAACGCCGTTAAAGCGCACCCAAAGAAATCAGGGCGAGTCAGTGGAAGTGTCCACTAACAGCAGAAGTGGTCCTCTCCAAGACACCCGTTCTCCTGCTTCTTCCCACACTTGCCTGACATCTTATGATGCTAATTCAAATTTTTAACCCCACAGGAGCTGGCACAAAGATGCTCGACTGCCTGCTCAGGAGCTGGGAGGAAGAAGAGGGTATTTTTCAGTAATACTGAGCGGTCAGAGCTGCACTGGGCAAGGCGAATGGTTGAGGAGAAGCTGAGTCAACCACATGGCTTGACATTTTTGGAAGGAGGAATGTATCATCTTCCTGCTGATCTGGGTTCTGCTGCCCCACGCTATCCCTTACACCGGCTCCAGTCTCTGCTGGATCTTGCCATTAACTGATAGAACTGGTTACCCCGCAGGGAGCTTTTCACTCCTTTCCCAGCTCGCGAGGTGCAACAACCCACAGCAGCAGCACAAGAAGCATCTAGGCCAAAGCAGAAGGAGAAGAATCTCGCTTTTTGGGCAGCCAGGAGCTGTTGTCCATCCCTTCTCAACCCATAATTAAAATCAGCTTGGAATTTAAATCAAGGTATAGCAATCAAAATCAGGGATACTATGTCCCTTTCTCTTCCATCCCACCTCCCACCAAACATGACCACCCTCCTTCCCACGAGGAGCCTTGATACTTCTCTTATTCTTCAGAGTTAGTAAAAAAAAAACCACTAAAAACAACCCCAAAACACCACAAACGCTCATAATTTCCCATTAGTTTTGCCTCTTCAGTGTCCTGGCAAGTGCCTGTAGCAACCTGACCGGTGCATCCTATCATGGCACAAAATAAAGAACCAGCAGGAACTCAGCACTTCTGGGAATTACAGGAGGTATTAAGTTCAACACAAAAGTCTGACCCCAAAACTCAAGTTTTTGGAATCAGAAGATCTCATTCTCACTTACATTTTATTCAAGCATTATAATGGCTGAATAAACAAAAAAAACCATTCTCTTTCAACTACCAAACGAGCTTTTCAGTCAAAAAATCTTTTCTTCTCAATAGACATGAAAATTTGGAAAAAATATCGATGTATCAGCATTCATTCCACCACAAAGACCAACTAAGCAGCTTAATGCCTGAGAGGGTAATATTCACAAAGCCTGAGCTCATCTCAAGTTTGAGATGTTTTCTTTCTGATTTATGGCGAAAACAATCTTCTAACGCGTTGGGATATTAGGACTCAAAGCAATCATGTGAGCTTGCTTCAAAGTAAAACGAAACCCTAACACAGGTTATTAATCCCAAATCTTAAACCAGTTTAATATATATTCAAAAATATTATTTTTTTTTTTTATGGTAAGCTTCTACAAAAGTGAAACAGCATATTTTGGTAATTTAGTTTCACTTTCTGGACTCATTTACTTACTAAAGCTCAGAACTCTCGCCTGAAGCGCTTTCCTGTCAAATTCAAAACGTTGCATATTTATATTCTTTATTTTTTGAGGTTTATTATCCCTAGCATTAAAGCCTGGCTGAATTTTTTTTGAACACAACGTTTTAGGAGCTTTCCTGACTGAAGGATGAGTTCCTGTGCATTCCTTCCTAAGAGTCAGCGCAAGATTTTCCGACGGGGAAGGGATGGGGAAGAGAGGAAGGAGCTTGCCCTACTTCCCACCCCCATTGCAAAACCCAGGCCCCTCGTCTGCCGAGACGTTGCTGCTGCCACCCCTCTGCCACTCAACTCATCCCACAGGTGGATCAAAGCTTCCACTGCCCCTTTCTGCTGCTCTCACCCCTTAACCTCAAATAAAGCAGCCAAAATAGGACAAAGAATTCATCCTAGCTTTTCTTCAAAAAGAGCAAAATGCCGAGGGGAAAAAAAAAAACCAACAAAACCCTCTTCCTTTCTCAGTAAAATATCAAGACCAACATGTAATAAAAGCCTTACTCGTTGGAACAGCATCCATAAAGCGAAAAACAAAGCCTGCCTGACCTCCATACCCCACACTGACTTTTTATTGCTCTCTGCAGCACGAATCCCCCACGACTCTCAATGCTATCGTCGCCGTAATGCCAATATAAGTACGTGACAATACAGGATAGGAAGTAATTCAGCGTCCTGCCCGTGGCTCTTTAGCAACATGGCGAACTTCAGCTCCCACCAGAAGACAGCTACTGTGAATATTTCACAATAATGCTGTGTTTAATTAACAAAACTTCTAAGTAATGGGCGAAACTTGAAGCAAAGATCCCAAATACCGCGATGCCTAGATGAGCTCGTGCCCCAGTACATCTCTCCAACATTACAGATGACAGAAGCCACATTTTTTCAGGCAAGAAATTACTCAGGGATCAGACCTGTGATTCTCTGCTGCTCAAGATACAGAAAAAACACAGGCAGGCAGATTCTTTTAACTTCTAAGATAAAATGAGTGCATTTTGTAGCAATTACAGGAAGAATGCTTCATTACAGTTTTCATTTGGGAGGGAAAGACAAAATTAAGTTAAAATTCACACATGTTCAGGAATTTCAAGGGAAGAAATCTCATCTGTAAAATATTGTAATCCAGATACCTCCCGCCCTCCAAGTCTGACTGTGTGAAACGCTTGCCCCACAGAAGAGTTAACATTTTTTTTTAATAGCAGACCTTTCAAATAAGCATTTCCAATTCATTTGTCAACACTGTTCAAGCAGCAAATTACCTTAAGATTGGAATCTTAGGATAATTTGAAGAAAACTTAAGGAAATATCTATTCATCTGTCCTAACTGGCCTCCTAAGCAGCCAGAGATGCTCTCGGGCTGGACAAACCTCCACCTCAATAACCGAACACGTACCTCCCGCAGAAGGAAGAGGTCAACCAGCCTTTCCCCATTTCCTGCAACTCCCCTCGACAGCCCTTCTCCCTCTTTCGGGAGAAAGGTCCCCCTCCCAAGAGGCTGGAAGGGCTGCCCTTTGTCTTAACGACGCCAAAAATAAATTTAAAGAAAATAAATATACGTTTTATCCCCGAGGAACGGTGCGCCCATCAGAGCCGGGGAGAAGCGCCTCTTCCACGCTGGGACAGGCGGTGGGAGCCGGTAAGAGGCGCATCCCTGTCCCCCCCCGAAGGGGCTGCACCCACCCTAAGCCACAGCAGGCGGAACCCCCCCTTCTCCTTCCCCCCCCTCAGCCGAACCCCGTCCCACGGCGGGCCCAGGCCCCGCTCCCCCGCGGGCTCCTCTCCAGCATCCCCCCCCCGAGGGCTCCTGCCGGTAGAGCCCCGGCTCCCCGGGCGAGGCACCGACCCCCGCCCGCCGGCGACCACCTCCCAGTGCCGCCCCGAGGGGGGGGAGGCGCCGCTTCCACCTCCCCGGCCCCCCCGCCCGTTCCCCGCCGCCGCCGCCGAGGCGGGCCCGGCCCCCCGGGGCGAGGCTCCCCGTCCCGGGGCAGCAGGCCCCGGAGGGGAGCTGGAAGGGGACGGGAAGGGGGTGGTCTGGGGTGGCGAGGAGCGGCCTCCCCCGGGCCCCACAACTAAGTTGCGGGACGCTCCGCCCGGCCGCGGCCCCGCGCAACAAGTTCCCGGGGCAGGCCCCCCGCCCCGCCGCCGCGCTCTCACCTCCGCCATGTTCGCTGCGCGGGCGGGCGGGCCGGCGGCAGGGCGGCGGCGGGGCGGGGAGGGAGGGAGGGA
>QJSC01010171.1:0-11538 GCA_003697955.1 Calidris pygmaea
AACCTAACTGACAAAAATAGACACCCGCACAACAAGCAAGGAGTATCACCATCACTAAACCATACCTCCCAGCACTACATCAACCCGTCTTTTGAACACCTCCAGGGATGGTGCCTCAACCACCTCCCTGGGCAGCCCGTTCCAATGTCTGATAACCCTTTCAGTGAAAAAATTTTTCCTAATATCCAGCCTGAACCTCTCCTGGCGTAACTTGAGGCCATTTCCTCTCGTCCTGTCGCCTGTGACTTGAGAGAAGAGACCGACCCCCACCTCTCTACACCTTCCTTTCAGGTAGTTGTAGAGAGCAATAAGGTCTCCCCTCAGCCTCCTCTTCTCTAGGCTGAATAACCCCAGCTCCCTCAGCCTCTCCTCATAAGACTTATTCTCCAGACCCCTCACCATCTTTGTTGCCCTTCTCTGGACCCGCTCCAGCACCTCGATGTCGTTTTTGTGGAAAGGGGCCAAAAACTGGACACAGTACTCGAGGTGGGGCCTCACCAGTGCCGAGTACAGGGGGACAATCACCTCTCGGGCCCTACTCACCACGCTGTTCCTGATACAGGCCAGGATGCTGTTGGCTTTCTTGGCCACCTGGTTCAGTTTTTGCTGTGGCAGCAGATGCTGTTGGACACTTTTTTCTGTGCAGGATGCCTGGCATCCTAAGTTTTCTCTACTCAGTGGCTTGATTGTATTGCATATTTGATGGCTTGCTGGACTTGACTGGAGAGTGTGTGATGGTCAATGTGCAGGAATACATCTTCTCTCTTTTTACGTGAGCTGGAGAATTTAATATCCCCAGACTGTGATATTACATAGGGGTTATGGTTTGCTGAAACCTCCTTTCTGTCTTTCTGCTGGGACTGCAGGCAATACTTGTCATGAAACAGATGAGGGATAGATGAAGTGCCTCCTTCACCCTTCCCCATACCATAAAGCTGCTGTGTCGCAAGTGTACTTTTAAGCTCTGGGAATAAATAAAAATAAGATATTGAGTGTAGCTGTAGCTGCCTGATGCTCTTTCCTGTGGTTAGCTCTGATGAAGCTGGACCAAGCATCAGATCCTGCTGGTTTTACAGCTCAACTTGGAGTGCTTCAGGACAAACTTGTCTGGGAGGAGTTTTTCTGCTTGCTGTATCCCTCCCAGATGATCAGGGAGGTTGATTATCCCAATTATGCTTGGCTTCACGCAATCTGCCTTCTGCTGAACGCTTAAGTCCCAGTTCTTCATCAAGGCCCTGGACACACAGCAGGGTGTTTTCTGAGGTTTGTTGGGTATAGGTCTCTGTTCCTCTGATTCTGGAACATGAAGCCTGGTTGGGGTTTTGCTTGTGATAGTTACCACTCAACTGAAGACCACAGTTTCCCCCCCTCTTCCCATTCTTTTGTGTGCTTGCTGGGACTGGGAACGTTGGTTTCCACAATTCACGTCTGTCATGCTCAGGGTGGGTATTTACTGAGCATCCTTTGTAGCCATTAAGCCTTGCCCTGGACTCTGCACTTACAATTGAGTCCTAAGTAGACCTGGGGATGGGAGTGTGTCCCCTGCTCAGGACTGCTCATATCTGAACAGTCTCCCCTGTGGGCAGCTCTTGGTCTATTGTTACAAATGTTCTACTGACACCAGTATCTATCTGGCACAAACTATAAAGGCTGTTGTTGGAGGCAACAGCCTCAGGATGCTTTCAGCCTCTCTGCTAGTTCAGTTGCTTTGAGACTTCAGAGTTTTCTGTTTAAGAAACTATATGCGGTACGATGGTGGTGTCTCTCGGGCAACTCATTAATGTCCTTCACAAGAAGTTGTTGGATGGTTGGATGGTTGGATGGTTTCATGATGCAGCACCAGTTCAAACTGCACCAGGATCCTCCACAAGTGCCAGGGCAAGACACTGGTTCAGATGGCAGTGTGTTGTGGTTCGGGCCAGGCTGGCCACTGAGACAAGCAACATATGCTCTTCCTCACCTCTCTCTTCAAGGAGAGGAGGGAGAGAGAGAAAGAGACTTATGAGTTTAGAAGAAAATAAACTACTTTAATGAAAATATTAATAAAATAATAAAAAGAAAATAATGGGATGTTTGCAATATATACAAAACCATATCAAGCTCCCAGGATGATGATCACGTCATTGGTGGGCACTGGGAAAGTTCCCTACTGGACTTAGCAATGGACGGGAACTGGATTCGGGATCTAGATCCAGGAACGCAAGGATCAGGATCAAAGGCAGACCTCCTTGGATGGCAGCCATTGAAGGAAGAGATCTGACCCTTTGATCCCTTGGCTTTTATACAGAGCATGAGGCAGATGGGATGGAATACCCTGTTGGTCAGTTTTGAGTCACCACTCCTGTCTGCTCCTCCCCACAGGTGTGACCCCTCTATGCTCTTTTGCTTCCAACCCTCCAAAGGGGAAAATAACAAATATAGCTGACCTTGGTTGTTATAGCAATCAGAGCCTCCCTGCATACCATTCCTTGGCATAAATTGTAAAGAATCAGATCTTATCTCTCTGAGAGTGAAGAGTGTCTCCACAATATGCCATTAATTTCAGAGAGTTCAGTTAATTAGAAGAGGCTTAGCTGCAAAGTAAAATTACTGAACAGAAAATTGTTTCTGTTTTACCTCAAACCAGGACACAGTGTGTAAGCACAAATTTGCTGTGCTGCTCATCTCATCCCAGCGCTGGGATGTGGAGTGTGGCCATCCTACTGCTGTAATGGTTGTGCTACATATACACACCATTGAGACTGTGCCTGGCAAAGCCTATGGGCAGGTGTCTGTGATGGGGTGAAGAGTTGGGAGGTTTCTTTTGAGACTAATTGGACGTTGAAGGGAAAGCAGGAAGAAGGGGAAGTGCCTGTGCACCTCAATCCAGCGTCAACAGAATAAGTCTAATTGTATTAAAAGTTTTGAGGACAGCCTGGCCTCCCAGTACAGGTGTCTACTTGTGCATGACCCTATGTCAGCAGAAGTTCAGATGCAGTGCACAGGCATTAGAGCTCAACAGCTCTTTGCATCAGGCCACAGTGGGATATCCCACCAAGACAGAGGATCTCTGGTTACTGTGCTTAGAGTACTCCTTGTCAAATGCCAGGCTTTGCAATGCATCAAAGCTCTGGTACCTGCAGTGCCTGGGTCCCTCAGGGACCTGTGTGAAACACATGCTCTGCAACACATCGAGCTATGATTTGTAAAAGGAAGTGAATAATATATAATTTTTTGATGATTCTAGGTTAATCAGGGTAGCTTGTTTGCAAACTGACTGAGGAATTACAGGAATTCCCACAGCATTCTCCTGGAGAAACTGGCTGCTCATGGCTTGGATCGGTGTACCTGTCAATGGGTGAAAAACTGGCTACACGGTCAGGCCCAAACAGTGAATGAAGTTAAATCCAATTGGCAGCCGGTCACAAGTGGTGTTCCCCAGGGCTCAGTATTGGGGCCAGTTCTGTTTAAAATCTTTATCAATGATCTGGATAAGGGGATCGAGTGCACCCTCAGTAAGTTTGCAGACGACACCAAGCTGGGAGGGGCAGGAGTATTGATCTGCTTGAGGGTAGAAAGGCTCTACAGAGGGATCTGGACAGGCTGGATCTATGTGCCGAGGCAAATGGGAAGAGGTTCAATGAGGCCAAATGCCAGGTCCTGCACTTGGGACACAACAACCCCATGCAGTGCTACAGGCTTGGGGAAGAGTGGCTAGAGAGCTTCCTGGCAGAAAAGGACCTGGGGGTGTTGGTCGAGTGTTGGCTGAACCTGAGCCAGCAGTGTGCCCAGGTGGCCAAGGGGGCCAACAGCATCCTGGCCTGTATCAGGAACAGCGTGGTGAGTAGGGCTCAGGAGGTGATTGTCCCCCTGTACTTGGCACTGGTGAGGCCCCACCTTGAGTGTCCAGTTTTGGGCCCCTCACTACAAGAAAGACATTGAGGTGCTGGAGTGTGTCCAGAGAAGGGCAACGAAGCTGGTGAGCGGTCTGGAGAGCAAGTCTTACGAGGAAAGGCTGAGGGAGCTGGGGTTGTTCAGCCTAGAGAAAAGGAGGCTGAGGAGAGACCTTATTGCTCTCTACAACTACCTGAAAGGAGGTTGTAGCCAGGCAGGGATCGGTCTCTTCTCCCAAGTCACAGGCGATAGGACAAGAGGAAATGGCCTCAAGTTGTGCCAGGAGAGGTTTAGATTGGATATTAGGAAAAATTTCATCCCTGAAAGGGTTATCAAGCATTGGAACAGTCTGCCCAGGGAAGTGGTTGAGTCACCATCCCTGGAGGTATTTAAAAGACGTGTAGATGTAGTGCTGAGGGACATAGTTTAGTGATGGTTGTTGTCAGTGATGGATTGATGGTTGGACTAGATGATCTTAAAGGTCCCTTCCAACCTAGACAATTCTATGATTCTAGGAGAGGCTAGAAAGCTGTCCAGCAGAAAAGGACCTGGGATTATTGGTCTACAGCTGGCTGAATATGAGCCAGCAGTGTGCTCAGGTGGCCAAGAAGGCCAAATAGCATCCTGTCCTGTATCAGGAATAGTGTGTCCAGCAGGACTAGGGAAGTGATTGTCGGTTTGTACTTGGCACTGGTGAGACCTCACCTTGACTACTGTGTCCAGTTTTGGGCCCCTCACTGTGGCGGTGTGCTCTCCCTGCTTTGCTCCCCCCCCGGCTCCTGCCCGGCCTTGGCCACCATGGCCATCAGAACAGCAGCTGTGATAACTTGCACCCGGACTTTGGGGGATGGGCTCAACGGGAGGGTCTCCCTGACAGCTTGTCTGACCCTGTCCTCTCTGCAGTAAATAATAGAGTGTACCTTGACATCGAATCTCATAAAACACTATCGCGTTTACTACTGGTTTTATCGCACTTACTACTGGTTTTGTTAAATCACTGTTTCACCTTAATAAATATTTCTCTGCTTCACTCTAACTAGTGAAGTTAATCACTCTGTCCGCGACACTCACTACAAGAAAGACATTGAGGTGCTGGAGCGCATCCAAAGAAGAGCAATGAAGCTGGTGATGGGTGTAGAGAACAAGTCCTGTGAGGAGCGGCTGAAGCAACTGGGGTTTTTTAGCCTGGAGAAGAGGAGGATGAGGGGAGACCTTATCACTCTCTACAACAACCTGAAAGGAGGGTGTAGTGAGATGGGGGTCGGTCTCTTCTCCCAAGTAACAGGCAATAGGACAAGAGGAAATGGCTTACACTAAAAGGGTTATCAAACATTGGAACAGGCTGCCCAGGGAAGTGGTTGAGCCACCAACCCTGGAGGTATTTAAAAGACATGTAGATGTAGCGCTGAGTGACATGGTTTAGTGGTAGACTTGGTAGTGTTCAGTTAACTGTTGGACTTGATGACCTTAAGGGTCTTTTCCAACCTAAATGATTCTATGATTCTATGAATAGGTTGAAAAACTGTTAGCATAATAAACCAGCAAATGGAATTCCATGTTGATTAATGCCAGAACTCTATGCATGTAATGGTGATTTGTGAACAGTTTCTCACTGCCCGCAAGAAGCCTTTGGAGTCACTGTGGATAGTTATCTGAGAATGTCAGCTCGATGTTCAGCTGTAGCCAAAAAGGCAAATGTCAGACTGGAAATAAAGAATAAATCAAAAAATGCTGATATATATTGTTGTATACTTAGATATGCAATCATGTTGTGCCTGCATCTTGAGTACCACATACAGTCTAGTCACCCTCTCAAAAAGAGTGGCATAGACCTGGACATGAGACAGAAAAGGGCAATGAGGATGATTTAAGGGACTGGAATAGCTTCTATAGGAAGAGATGAAGCAAGGACTTCCCCTGGGAAAACTAGATGATAGTAAGAAAGAGTAAAGGCCTGTAAAATAATGTACAGTGGGGAGAAGTTGAGTAAGGAATGAGCATTTGCTATTTCTCACAGCACAGAAGCAGCACATCCAGAAAAATTATTTATTATGCAGGAGGTTAAGGAAGTCCTTTTTCAACATAGTTGATTTGCAGAACATGCTGCTACATGAAGGCTGAAAATATATACAGATTCCAAAAGGAACCAGACACCTTAATGGCAGAGATGTGTTTCAGTGGCTATTATAAATGATGGTCAGTATGCAACCTCTAGCTTTAGAAGTTCCTTGACTGCTGATTGTTGCAGGCTGGAAAAGTATGGCCTTAGGAGAGATCACTCTGTACTCTGTGATATGTATATGCCAGTGCCAAAATGTCAAGGATAGGGCACTAGACCAGAAGAATTCTTGGTGTTGAACCCAGCATGGTGGTTCTTATTGCCATAACATGCTGAAACAGTGGGGTGAAAATGAACTGAACTGATTTTGAGCACTTCTGGTTTAATGGCTCTCCTGTGGGAGTTCTGCTGTGGTGGGCTGACCCTATGTCATGGTTTAACCCCTGCTGGCGACTAGTACCACACAGCTGCTCACTCACTCCCCCTACGGTGGGATGGGGAAGAGAATCAGAAAAGTGAGAAAACTCATGGGTTGAGATAAAGACAGTTTAACAAGTAAAGCAAAAGCCACACACATAAGCAAAGCAAAACAAGGAATTCATTCACTGCTTCCCATCGTCAGGCAGATGTTCAGCCCTCTCCAGGAAAGCAGGGCCCCATCACATGTAACAGTTACCTGGGAAGACAAATGCCCTAACTCTGAACGTCTCCCCCCTTGCTCCTTCTTTTCCCCAGCTTTATATACTGAGCATGACGTCATATGGCATGGAATATTCCTTTGGTCAGTTGGGGTCAGCTGTCCCGGCTGTGTTTCCTCCCAACTTCTTGTGCACTCCTGGCCTACTTGCTGGTGGGGCAGTGTGAACAGTAGAAAAGGCCTTGATTGCTTAGCAACAACCAAAACCATCAGTGCTTTACCAACACTATTTTAATGCCAAATCCAAAACATAGCACTATACCTGCTGCTAGTAAGAAAGTTAACTCTATCCCAGCTGATACCATGACACCCTGGCTGGACACCAGGTGCCCAGCAAAGGCACTCTATCACTCCCTCCCCTCAACCGGACAGAGGAGAGAAAATATACCGAAAGACTCGTGGGTCAAGATAAGGACAGGGAGAGATTTCTCAGCAATTACTATCATGGGCAAAACAGACTCGACTTATTACCAATCAAATCAGAGTAGGGTAATGAGAAATAAAAACTAAATCTTAAAACACCTTCCCCCTACCCCTCCCTTCTTCCTGGGCTTAACTTCACTCCCAAATTCTCTGCTGCCTCCCCCCGAGTGGCTCAGGGGGGTGGGGAATGGGTGTTGTGGTCAGTTCATCATATGTTGTCTCTGCCGCTCCTTCCTCCTCAGGGGGAGAACTCCTCATGTTCTTCCCCTGCTCCAGTGTGGGGTTCCTCCCATGGGAGACAGTCTTCCATTAACTTCTCCAACTTGAGTCCTTCCCACAGGTTGCAGTTCTTCACAAACTGCTCCAGCATGTGTCCCTTCCATGGGGTGCAGTCCTTCAGGAACAGACTGCTCCAGCATGGGTCCCCTATGGGGCCACAAATCCTGCCAGTAACCCTGCTGCAGAATGGGCTCCTCTCTCCACGGGTCCACAGATCCTGCCAGGAGCCTGCTCCAGCGCAGGCTTCCCATGGGGTCACAGCCTTCTTCGGGCCATTAACCTCCATGGGCTGCAGGGGAATCTCTGCCTGAAGCACCTCCTCCTCCTCCTTCTTCACTGACCTCGGTGTCTGCAGAGTTGTTTTTTCTCACATATTCTCACTCCTGTCTCTGGCTGCAGTTGCTATTGTGCAGCAACTTTCCCCCCTTCTTAAATATGTTGTCACAGAGGTGCTACCGCTGTCGCTGATTGGCTCAGCCTTGGCCAGCGGCAGGTCCATCTTGGAGCTGTCTGGCATTGACTCTATCAGAAATAGGGGAAAGCTTCTAGCAGCTTCTCACAGAAGCAATGCCTGAAGCCCCCTGCTACCAAGACATTGCCATGTAAACCCAATGCATATGCATTACCACAGATTTTCTTATTTCTTTTATTAGCAGATATGAAAGCACTTGCAGGAGAAAAAGACTGGTACAGGCATAGCCCACCAGCTCAATGTACCAGACACTGCTGTGGTTGTTGCAGAGAGTATGCCAGCTCAATCACTACTGCCCAGCCAGCCAGGTGAGATGCCTGGGGTTAGATGTCTGGTCCTATCTTTGCTCCCCCTTGGCTTCTGATTAGGATATGTTTTATGTCCTGATGGAACAAAATCTGGATTCTTAGAGCTTCTTCTTCATATAACTGTGGGTGTTCTTCTTATCCATCCAAATGTCTCGTCCTACAGAGAGGGGAAAGAGTAGGCTATTGCGAATTCTACTGTGAATTCCTCAATCCTTTCCTATGTTGCAGTTTCCTTCACAGTCCAAGTAGTAAAATGTCTCCAGTCTCCCTCCACTGAGAACTGGGAAAGGCTGGAACTGCACTGCCTTGAAAAGCCTATTTACTGATGGCTATTTGCTGCTCATCCAAACAAAAACTTACCAAACTAATTATTTTTTGTTTTTTTGTTTTTTTTTTTTGTGGAAGCTGTCTGAGGCTGTAGCAAAAGCAACTGGATAGTAATGGGCATGTGATTTTTGTCTGCCATTCAGCTTGCTGCAGGGGGATTCTGAACTACTTAAGCCTGAGCCTGGTATCACAGCAGGACTGAGATTTTGGGAACACTGATCTTGGGATCCAGTCATATTTTTTTCCTCTGCCTTATTCCTGTAATGAGCTGAACCCAAATCTATACACTCATGAACTCTAATGTTTGTGCCTCTTTCAATGGTCTGGATAAAGAGTTTTAAAGTCCCTGTAGTGTTGCCCAGTTCCCTGCTCCCTGCAGAGAAAAATCTCCTGGCAGCCTCAAGCTGTTTTTAAACAAAACAAATGCCTGGGGTGCCTGTCTGCTAGAGGCTCCAGCCTGTACAACAAGTTTTAGCATGCTTCTCCACACAGATATATCTGGCTCCAGTTCCTTGCTCTGGGAATATGACCTCATCACTTTTTGGTATTTCCAGTGATTCAGCCTGGTTTGGGGCAAGGAGGAGTCATTCTTGGTACAGGCTGATAGAGTGTTTGTGCATTGCTGGAATTCCAGAGCGGTTCAGCCCCAGCCTTTCTGTGCCTTGACAGCTTTTGCTCAGGCTCGCCTGGTGGATCATATTCCTGCCTGGCAGATGGCCTGGATGCAGCTGGTAGAGGGACTAAAGCTCTTGCTTTTGGGGATAATGGGGATCCCTGTCTTTGCAGCATACCTGCCTTGGTGAGGGTGAAGAAAGCTGAGTGCAGTAGCTTGTGTGCCTGGGAAAACCACAAGGAGTCTCTGCTTTATGGGTGGAAAATCAGTCTTGGATAATTCTCATTAGTGTTTACAGTCTGCCAGCATCCCATAATGAAGTTAACTTTACAACATCTGCAGCAACTTGGTAAGTGTTATGATCCTTTTTTCACAGGTGGAGAAACTGAGACACTGAAAAGGGAGGTGGTCTGCTTGAGGTTTTATGCGGCTAGAGCTGGAAAAGTAAACTCCCATGAAGGCAAGCTGACTGTGCCCGTCCTCTCCTGTAATGGCTGGATTCCTCCAGTGAATGATGAATGTGAGCAGTGGGTGAGACTGAGGTGGAGCAGTGGTTGTAGGGAAGAGGAGCAGCTTCCAATGTGAGACAAGGCCAGGCTGTACAGACTGCTAAACCACATTTTCTGTGGATATCACTTTCCTCCATCTTTCCAGATGTGGTCAGAAAGCACAGGGGAGAGCTTGTAGACAGGGTTCCCCAGCCAAGGTCAATGCTCATGGTTCTGGCAGGCTGCGGATGCTGCAGGATTGTCATGTGCCGTGGCAGAATTGCTGTTGCTGCACATGCAGTGAACCTTCTAGAATCATCAAATCATAGAATTGTCTAGGTTGGAAGGGACCTTTAAGATCATGTAGTCCAACCATCAATCTAACTCTGAGAAATAAAAGCAAACAAAAAAAACCCCAAACCCAACAAAAAACCAAAAACATGCCCACATTACTAAACCATGTCTCTAAGCACTATATCAACCAGTTTTTTAAATACCTCCAGGGGTGGTGGCTCAACCACTTCCCTGGGCAGCCCATTCCAATGCTTAATAAATTCTTCAGTGTAAAAATTTTTCCTAATATCCAATTTGAACCTCCCCTGGCACAACTTGAGGCCATTTCTTCTTTTCCTATCCCCTGTGACTTGGGAGAAGAGATCAATCCCTGCTTCTCTACAACCTCCTTTCAGGTAGTTGTAGAGAGCAATAAGGTCTCCCCTCAGCCTCCTCTTCTCCAGGCTGAACAACCCCAGCTCCCTCAGCCTTTCTGAGGGATTTAGCCTCCAGACCGCTCACCAGCTTCGTTGCCCTTCTCTGGACACACTCCAGCACCTCAATGTCTTTTTTGTGGAAAGGGGCCAAAAACTGGACACAGTACTCGAGGTGAGGCCTCACCAGTGCCGAGTACAGGGGGACAATCACCTCCCGAGTCCTACTCACCACGCTGTTCCTGATACAGGCCAGGATGCTGTTGGCTTTCTTGGCCACCTGGGCACACTGCTGGCTCAGGTTCAGCCAACACTCGACCAACACCCCCAGGTCCTTTTGGGACAGGGAGCTCTCCAGCCACTCTGCCCCAAGCCTGTAGCACTGCATGGGATTGTTGTGACCTAAGTGCAGGATCCGGCACTTGGCCTTATTGAAACTCATCCTGTTGGCCTCAGCCCATCGGTCCAGCCTGTCCAGATCCCTCTGCAAAGCCTCTCTACCCTCCAGCAGGTCAAAACTCCCACCCAGCTTGGTGTCGTCTGCAAACTTACTGAGGGTGCACTCGATCCCCTCATCCAGATCATTGATAAAGATGTCAAAGAGAACGGGTCCCAGTACTGAGCCCCGTGGGACACCACTCGTGACCAGCCGCCAACTGGATTTGACTCCATTCACTACCACTCTCTGGGCCTGGCCCTCCAGCCAGTTTTTAACCCAGTGGAGAGTACTCCCATCTAAGCCATGGGCAGCCAGTTTCTCCAGGAGAATGCTGTGGGAGACTGTATCAAAGGCCTTGCTAAAGTCCAGATAAACAACATCCACAGCCTTTCCCTCATCCACCAAGCGAGTCACTTTGTCTTAGAAGGAGATCAGGTTTGTCAAGCAGGACCTGCCTCTCATGCTGGCTGGTCCTGATCACCTGGGTGTCCTTCATGCGCTGCATAATGGCACTCAGGATGATCTGTTCCATGGCCTTCCCAGGCACCGAGGTCAGACTGACAGGCCTGTAGTTCCCTGGATCATCCTTCTGACCCTTCTTGTGGATGGGCATCACATTTGCCAGACGCCAGTCAGCTGGGACCTCCCCAATTTGCCAGGACTGCTGGTAAATGATGGAGAGTGGCTCCGCAAGCACTTCCGCCAGCTCCCTCAGTGCCCTCGGGTGGATCCCATCTGGTCCCATAGACTTGTTTGTGTCTAGGTGCTGGAGCAGGTCCCTCACCTCTTCCCTTTGGATTACAGGGGCTTCATTCTGCTCCCTGCCCTTATCTGCTGGCTCAGGGGTCTGGGT
>QJSC01010214.1:8438-26615 GCA_003697955.1 Calidris pygmaea
ATTCAAACATATCCATAGCACATTTTTAACCTATTTGCACATTTCTAATAACTTGCAAGGTGCTGGGGAGGAGCGGGGAGGAAAAAGCCGGGGTGGGGGGGGGGGGGGCTGTAAACCAAGGTGCTAAACCTTTCCAGGCAGCTGGGGGACGGGGAGGCGGTGGTACCCAGCTCCTCCGGGGAAGGACCTCCCCCCCCAACCAGGGTGTTTTTTTAGGGGTGGCCGGGAGCCCGTCCCTGCCCCGGCGCTGCCCGCTCCTGCCCGCCCGCCTGTTTATTTGTCTCCAGCCCCACCAGGCAGCCAGACTGGTTCTGCTCTCGCTGCCGGAGGAGGCTCCCGCTGCCAAAAAACCCGCCAGCGTCATCAGGAGCAGATGGAGAGAAGATGGCACGCTCCCAGCTTCCCAGCCCTGCGCCGGGGATGCGGGGAGCTTGGGGTGAGGGGAGGGGGCAGGGACACCCCCCCCCACCACCACCCACAGGAGCCCCAGGGGCTTGGGAGGGATCCTGCCCCACCAGGGATGGATCCCACCCATGGTGGGTGCCATGTGGGAAGGGGTGGCAAGGATGTGGGGTGGCACAGGGAATGGGGAGGGGAGGGGGGGGACATGGTGATGGCCCTGCCATCCTCTCCTCCTCCTCCTCCTCCTCCTTTTCCTCCTCCCGGGCAGGGACCTGCCTGCTCCCGCGGGCTGGCAGCCAGCAGGCACCGGGAATGCCAGACACTGCCTGCGCTGCGGTGCCCGGGCACATGCCACGGGAGGGACGGGGACAGGGATGGGGTGGCACGTCACCTCCGGTGGCACATCGCCCCCCAACCTTCCCCGTGGCCTTGTCAGGGGACATGGCTGTCCTGCAGCCCCCAGAGCCCCCACCCTGCCTGGGTGGGTGCATCTGCCTGCCTGCGGGGGCAAAAAGGCAGGTTGACGGCGGGGGGTGCCAGCCCCTCTCCCCTGCCCCGTTTCGGGGGTTCAACTCCCCCGCCCTGGTGAGGCAACCGCTGGCGTGACCCCGGGCTGCTGCCAGGCTCTGAACTTGACCTGTTTTTCCGCCCGGATCTGCCTGCCGGGAAAAGCAGCCGGGGAGGGGCAGGAGGAGGGTGAGAGCTGGGGTGGCGGGGGGGGGGAGGCCCCACCTCGCCGTGGGGTGGCACAGCGTCCCCAGTCACCGCAGGGACGGAGGTGAGTGGCACCCACGCCACGCCGGTGGTGACGGGATGCCGGAGGGATGGGAGGGGGATGCAGCCCGGTCCCACATCCCCGTCCCCAGGAGGATGCTGGGGCCCGGCCAGCTCCCCGCCGCAGCCGTGCCTCAGTTTCCCCCCGGCTGGCAGTTGTCCCGCGGAGCAGCCCCGGGGACGCCTGGACAGAAGGACGCCACCTCCGTGGGGGCAAGGCGGGTGAGTGGCGCTTGCTCGGGCCCCAGCCGGGGCGGAGGCGCCGATTTTATCACCGGGGCAGGAGCGGCAAAACTGGTTTGGAGCCCGGCTGGGGCAGCGGCACAGCTCGCCTTAGCGAGCCAGCCCTCGGGGGGGGGGTGGAGGGGGGAAGGCCAGCTCCCCGCACGCTCTCCCGGAGAGCTGCTCCCCACCCTCGCCCGGCAAAATCCCGGCGGGATCATGGGTTTGTCGGGAGGCGTTTGGGGCCGGGGAGATCAGCTGAGCATCACACGGGGGGGATGCTCTGCCGCCAGCCCCGCCGTGTGCCGGCCAGCGGGTGTGTGTGAGCGTGTGAGAGCGGGTGTGAGCGGGTGTGAGCGTGCTAATCCCCGCCGGCGGGTTAGCAAAGTGTTCCCAGCCTTGGATTGGGGCTGGGGCTGGGGGGGGGGTGGATATTGAGGGGTTAATAGCTGGGGAGAAGGTGGGGGCACACGGGGAAGCTCCCGGGGAAGCGCAGGGCTGTGCCTGCGGGATGCGGGTCTGTGCTGGGAGGGATGCAGGGCTGTGCCAAGGGGATGCGGGGCAGCGCCGGGGGGGACGTGGGGCAGTGCCCAGGGGGTCCAGGGCTGTGCCCCAGGGCACGGGGCTGTGGCTGAGGGATGTGGGGCAGTGCTCAGGGAATGTGGGGTTGTGCCCCAGGGCATGGGGCTGTGCCAAGGGGATGCGGGGCAGCGCCTGGGGGACGTGGGGCAGTGCCCAGGGGGTCCAGGGCTGTGCCCCAGGGCACGGGGCTGTGGCTGAGGGATGTGGGGGAGTGCTCAGGGAATGTGGGGTTGTGCCCAAGGGCATGGGGCTGTGCCAAGGGGATGTGGGGCAGCGCCGGGGGGGACGTGGGGCAGTGCCCAGGGGGTCCAGAGCTGTGCCTGAGGGCATAGGGCTGTGGCTGAGGGATGTGGGGCTGCGCCTGGGGGATGTGGGGCAGTACTCAGGGAATGTGGGGTTGTGCCCAAGGGCATGGGGCTGTGCCTGGGTGATGCAAGGCTGTGCCGGGGGCGGGGGGGGGGGCATGTGGGGCAGTGCCCGAGGGATGCAGGGCAGCTTCTCCTGTACTAAAATATTACCATTCTGGCCCATAAATCTTACACTGAAATCCCCCATTTAGGGAAAAGCAGAGAAAATTTTGTGGCAGATTAAGGGAGTTCTGGTGTTTTGAAAAGCCCTTTTACAGCTTCTATGTGGTTTGTGATGTCAGATGTTATATGAGGAGGAGAAATCAGTGGGCAGAGTTTNATAATGAGGGCAGAGGGGAGCGCGCGCCGCCGCGCCGGCCGCCTCTCCTGGGGCCTGGGGGGCAAAGATTAATCAACGCTGAGTGGCACTCGTGGCAACCCCCCCCCCCCCCCACCACCACCCCCTCCCCGCCACGGCTCGCACCGCTCTGCCCGGCCACCCTCTGCCACCGCGGGGGGCTCCGGGGTCTCCGGCATCGCCGCTGCCTCCAGCTGCCTCCAGCCCCGCTGGGAGCTAGGGGGGGGGGAGTGTGGTGGTGGAGGGGGGGCTGCCCCTTGCACACACACACACACACACACACACACCCCCGCCGCCTGCCTGCCCACCCGGGAGCGGAGCTAATTTTAGGCTGGTGTTAATGAAGCTGCTCGTTTGGAGATCTATTTTAAGGGCCCTGACATCAGCAGTTGCTGTTTTGGGAGATGGAGAGCCCTGGAACGGCCAGCCATGACAGCCCTGGGGCGGGGGGGGAGAGGGGGGGGTGTTTGGAGAGGGCTGCCCCCCTCCCACGCAGCAGCACCCACACCCCCACCCTTAGGGGCCACTGTGCCCTATAGCACCTCCGCGCCTGGGGGTGCAGCGATGGGGATGTGGGGTGCCACATGGTGAGGATTTGAAGGTGCAGTGGTGGGGAGGTGGGGGGTGCTGCGGTGGAGATGTGGGGGTGCAACGGTGGGGATTCGGGGGGTGCGACGGTGGGGATTCGGGGGTGCAACGGGGCTGCAATGGTGAGGATTTGAAGGTGCAATGGTGAGGACTTGGGTATGAAGTTGGGGAGGGGACTGGGGATACGGTATGGGGGATTTGAGGGTGTGATTAGAAGGTGCCGCAGTGGGGATTGAAGGTGCAACGGTGGGGATTTTGGGGGCGCAGCGATGGGGACTGGGGGGTGCAATACTGGGGATTTGAGGGTGCAGTGACAGATTTGGGGGTTCAGTGGTGGCAATTAGGGGTGCAGCGGTGGTGCTTTGGCTTTTGGCAGCACCACGTGAGTCAGGTGTCCCTGTTTTCCCCCAGCCAAACACCTTCTCCCTTTCTGTGGGGCTCTGCTGAGCCCCCCCTCGCACCGTGATGTGGGAGCAGCCCAGCCTGTGGGATCGGTGGGGCCGTGGGACGCCGGTGGCAGCTGCTGGTCCCCGTGTCACCTTGTTTTCCATGGGCGAGCAGCCCGGGCACACTTGGCTTTGCTAGATAAGCTGCCACCTGCTCGCTCCCCACCCCCCCTACACCATCGCATGAAGTCGGGGTGCATTTTGGGGGGGGGGAGTGGGGGGGGGGGGGGGTTGAGCCAGAGGGAAGGCGTTGCTTGTCCTGCTGCTTGTTCCTGCTCCTGGGGCGGGGGATTTGGGGGGGATCCCCGTCTAACCTGAGCTGCTGCTCCTGTTGGCAGGCATGAGCCATGAGCCGAAGTCGCCGTCCTTAGGAATGCTCTCCACCGCCACCCGCACCACCGCCACCGTCAGCCCCCTCACCCCCTCGCCCCTCAACGGCTCCATCGTCCCCAATGGCAGCCCGGCAGCCAGCAGCACTTTGTCCGTCCAGGCAGCACCTTCTTCCAGCTTCGCCGCCGCTCTCCGCAAGCTCGCCAAGCAAGCCGAGGAACCCAGAGGTAGGGGACAAGGGATGGGGGACAAGGAAAAAAGGTTGGGGGGGGGAGAAGGTGGGACGGACGGGATGCTGAGCATCAGTGCCTTTCCCCGCAGCCACCCGGGAGCCGGCGGCCGGCATTTTCTCGCCATTTCCCGAGCTAATCTCTTTCCCCGGCGTCGTGTCTCGAGGGGGCAGTTTAGAAATTCAATTCAGCCGGAGTAATCCAAATGCCATATCGCTCGCCATACCCCGGGAGAAAGCCTGGGAGAGCGTGGCGCCGGGGGGGGGGAACCTGTTCCTCCCTGCCCCCCGCCCCCCCCCCCCAAACCCCTCTCCCTCCCACCACGCTTCACCCAAATGCTGTTTTTTTCCAGAGGCTTCTCAAGATCTGTTCCTTCCCCAGCCAAATAGCAAATTTGGGTGCCCCCAGGATGGGGTCAGGCCACCTCAGCCTCCATCACACCCTCTCCCTCTGCTCGGGTGTGGGGGTGCGGCTCATGGTGGGGGGGGTGAGCTCCTGCGGTGATGCCAGAGCATCCCGAGGTCCCCACTGCCTCGGGGACCGTGTCCTGCAGGAACCGCTGGGGCTGTCCCACACGTGCAGGGGAAAGCAGGCTGTCCCCAGGCTGGGAAGTGGTTCACCAGGAGACTGCTGGCACCGTCAGCTTGCAATGGGATAGTGTTTATCCCTGGTATTCCAGGTTGTTTCCCATTGTGGTGTTGCCTGGGCACTTTGGTCCCTGGGGAGGATGCTCGACCCTTTGGCAAGTTATTTTTTTGCAAGGCTCTGTTTGCAAGGTCGTTTTGGAAGACCCTTTTTGGAAAATCCTTTTTGCAAGACCCCTTTTGCAAGGCTCTTTTTGCAAGACCTTTTTAGCAAGCTCCATGTGCGAAACCCTCTTCGCAGCCCCCCCACCAGCCACGAAATAGCCCCTGTGACCCAAAGCCTCTCGCATCGGCTGCTCTGGGGGAAGCACGTGGGGTCGGTGGGTCTCCACGACACCCAGGGGACCAGGTCTAGGTGATGCTTCAGCCTCGCTAGGAGCTCCTGGTTCTCTCTGGCTGCCTCCTCCAGAGCCCATCTGCTTTCTTTGGAGTGGTCGGTTGGGTTTGGGGGATCATTTTGCCTTTTCTTTCCCCGATACCCCACTGCTTGTGCCCCCACCATTCTGCTCAGCCCATCCGAAGGGATGTCAGTGGGCTTTGGCATGGACTTCGTGGCGCTGGAGAGAAGCAGCCACGTTCCCTTTGGATTTCTCCTTAACGACTGCATAGTTAGTTTGCAACAAAACCCCTCCTCCTCACCCGTCTGGGTGCCTGAAGTGGCTCATCCCAGAGGTTTCTAATAGGGGTGGCTTTGGGTGCGTGTCGGGAAGGGGGTTTCTCTCCACACTGTGGTTTTTAACCCCAGGAAATGTCATTGCTTTGCCCCCGAATCCTCACCCTGCTTCCCTTCCCACAGCGGGAGATGCTCTGCCGTGGCAGGTGCAGCCGATGGGGTGGTGCCGACTGGATCCATCCAGGATTGCTGGCTTTTTTTCTGGCTTTATGGACTAGTGACAGCTTCGCTGCCGTGGGTGCCGGTGGCTGTACCACAGCTGGGCTGTCCGTAGGGATGTCCCGCTCCCCCACAGCATCCCCAGCTGCAGGGGCTTGTCCCAACCGACTCCATCCCAGCGAAGCCCTGAGAAGCCACCAAAGCCATCTCCTGGCTGGGGGCTCTTGCCTCCTATCCTACCCTGGGCTGTCTGCAGGGTGGGTTTTATTCCCCCACCTTCCTTTCTTTCCCCCCTCCCGCCTCCTCCTTCAGGGTCTCAGCTGTTAATTACATTTGCCTGTCAGCCTGGGCTGCTAATCTGCTATCGCCGAGCGGAAAGCGGGAGGTCAGAAAACAAAGGTGACACCATCACACTGTGCCTCTTGTCATCTCCAATCCAGATTAGTTTCATTGACTAACTCCTGGCTGAATACCACCAGTTAATTATAACGATCACAAACCCTCCCGTTTAAAGCCACACAGCGAGAATTAAGGTTCTGAAGTAAGACTTTAGCTTCATTAATTGCCGGGCTCATTGTGATGGTATTGATTGTTAACGCTATCGCGTGGTGAGTAATGGCTTCCCAGCTCAGAGGGGATTAGGCTGCTAATTGTTGTTGGCCTTGCGCTGACAAGATAGACTTCAGTGGGTGTCAAATCCGTATCGGCGGCCTCCTTTGTCGCGGGCAGCCTTTCTCTTTCCCCGAGCCTCGCCGCTCTTGAAATGAAAGCGATTCGGAGCGACTCGGGAATAATTAATAAGGCAGGGCGGCCGGCGGCGGGCTGCTCCGCTTGGCCTCTCCGCGATGCCGAGCATCCTTCCCGCTGCCTGGGGATGCTCCTGCTTCCTTCCCTCCGGCATTCCTGGCCCTGCCGCCTCCCGGCGTTACCCCGGCGCCGGGGGGTGAGCGTGGCGAGGAGCTCTCGGGGGGGGGGGACACTTTTGAGGGGGGGAGGATGGAGGTGGGTTGTAGGCTGCCAGGGTGAGGAGCTGCTTTGTGTGCTCAGGGGAGCCGGCTTGTGTGTTTAAGAGGGCAAGGAGCCAGCTTGCACGCTCAGGGGAGCCGGCTTGCACGCTTGCAAGGCAAGGGGACACCTCGTACGCTCAGGGGAGCCAGCTTGCACGCTTGCAAGGCAAGGAGCCAGTTTGCACGCTCAGGGGAGACAAGAGCCCCTCTGGGTGCCAGGCTCAGTGCCAGAATAAGGAGCATCTTCACCTCTCAGCTGGCATCCTGCTGAGACCACTGGCCACCCCTCGATGACCAGTAGCCTTCCCTTGGCCCAGACTCTGGGCTGGTAGGAGCAGGGTTTTGGGGGTCAGGAGCCCCCCAAGCTGCCTGGGTGGGTTTTAGGAGCAGGCACCGAGCGCCGTGTGCCCTAGATAAGGTTGAATTTGTATTTCTGCTCCAGCTCTGCTTTTCTACCCACATCCCGCTCCCCGCTTTAATTCCCTTTTTTATTTTTTCCTTGCAAATACCGGCAGCGTCCCCGGGGTGGGTACGATTTAAAATACAGATGTATTATGCAAATAAAGCCAAAGCCTTGCCCAAGGGTTAAGGGGGGGAGCGACTCCTTCATCCCAACGTCTCCGAGCGCCCCGGCTTGTGCACGGTGACTTTTGCAGCCGGATTAAGGAGTCTGCAGGTTCAGCTTGAGAACATGCAGCCGCCCGGGGTGGGCATTGCATCGGTGCCATTTATGCCAGGGGGGCGGGCAGGGCTTGCTGTGCCCGTAAAGGGCTATATGGGGGGTCCCTATTAGATGGGAGCAAGAGGGTGCCTGTCCCACCGTGTGGGGCAAAGCCTGTTAGCCCCAGAGGGAACCTCCCTCGGGACAGGGCTTCCTGGGACCCCCTGGGATGGGAAGATGGGGGTCCAGCCTCAGGGGCTGGAGGGATGCTGACTGCCCTGCCTGCATCCCTGTGCCCCATCCCTGGTCCTTGCAGCGGGGCATCCCACCGGGGATGGCATGGGATGGCTTCAGCTTGTTCGGAGGGCGGTTTCAGCTGGTGAAGGGCTGCCCTTTTCCCCACTTATTTTGTTTTTCAATTTTATTTCAGGGTCCTCGATAAGCAGTGAGTCATCCCCGGTCTCCTCGCCGGCCACCAACCACAGCTCCCCTGCCAGCACGCCCAAGCGTGGCCCCATGGGCCCCATCATCGTGCCCCCGGGGGGGCACAGCGTGCCCAGCACGCCACCCGTCGTCACCATCGCCCCCACGAAAACGGTCAACGGGGTCTGGAGGAGCGAGGGCAGACAGGTATGGCAGTGTATAGGGGGGGTCCCCAGTCCCTGTCCTCCCCCCTGAAGGTTGGAGGGTCTGGGATGCAACGCACGGCACTGATGGTGCCAAGTGTGGTCCGAGGTGCCAGGAGCCACACTGCCACGTTGTCCCTGAGGGACCATAGGGCCGCCCCCCATTTTGTCCCTTCTCCTCCCCGCCATGTCCCCGGGCTGCCATCATCCCTGGGCTGCCATCGTCCCCAGGCTGCCATCCGGAGGGGAGCGCGAGGAAGAAGAGAAGCGGGGGGGGGGGGGAGTTTGGCTAATTAAGAAGCATCGTTAGTGGTTCTCCTCTCCTCCACACGCTACAAGCAGATTCCCGGGGGGATTATGCCACTTGGAAAGACTAATTAAACCACAAAGCGGAGAGGCGATGGGAGGGGATGAGAAACGCCGAGGGCGGCAGAGAAGGGGGGAGAAAAATAAATTGAACCCCGATCTTTGAATGTTGGGAGGGGTGTGTGGGGCGTCTTGGGTGCTCCCCACATCCCTCCCGCCCCCGTGTCCCCCTCCCTGTGTCACCACCTCCTCCCCAGTGACCCCTGCAGCACGGGGGTTAACGGAGCGTGGGTTATTGTCTGGCAGAGCCGTGCTCGCAGCGTGACGCCCCGAGACGGGGAGGTAATTAGAGCAGAGCCTGGCACGCACAATAAGCCTTAATGCAGGCGGCGGAGGCGGCGGGAGGTGGGGGGACGCCCTTTGTGCCGGGCCGGGTGACCTTGGGACTGTCCCCGATGGCGGCCGGGGGACCTGTGACCTGCCCCGGAGGGTTTGGGGACTGGGACTGGATGGGGAGGGGATGCACGACACCGGGGGGCGGGAGGGAGGGGGGATGCCAGGGGCTGCCACCATCCTCCTCCTCCTCCAGCTGGCTAGATGGAGAAGATGCAATGAAAAATAATTATTTTTAAACCCAGTCTTGCCTTGCCGGAGATCACCCGCCTAATTGCCAGACCCCGCGGGGTCCCTTGTCACCCTAAGGGGTCCTCCCTTGCTGGGGGGGGGGTCCCTCCCCAGCTGGCACGAGTGCCAGAAGGGAGCAACCTTCATCCTGGTGTCAGGGATGGGGAGCTGATGGAAGGTGGCTGAGGTGCCGCGATGGGGTGCGGGTGCTGATGCCAACCTGTCTGCAAGGCCCCGGGGTGGGGGCCAGGATGACCCCCCAGTTTATGGTCGCTATCAAAGGGGCTGCTGGTTTTCCACCAGCTGTGTCTGTATCCTCCCCGGATGATTAATAGCTCTGGAGAACAAAGCAGCCCGTAAATCTCCAGGCAGGTAATATGTCCTGCCATCAGCGCTGCCCTGGCTTCAGCACCCCCTCCCCCATCGGTGCCCCCCCCCAAGACCCTCACACCCATCCAGCCCGCCCTTTGACGGTGGGGATGCAGGAGGATGCTCCAGTAGGAGGATGCTCCAGTGGATGCATCCTCCCCTGGGTACCACCGCCAGCTGGGAACCCTGGGGACCCACCCAGGGTCTCGAGGTGGGGACACAGCAGGGGACATTCCCATCTTTTGTGGGGTCCCCGCTGTCCCCTAACGCCCGGCTCAGCGTTTCTGCCTCTTTGCCTTCCAGCAAGAAGCCGGGTCCCGAGGCAGCAGCAGCAGTGCTGGCCGCGAGCGCCTCATCTCGGAGCCCCCCCTCACGCAGGAGAAAGCGGGGGGCCCCGCTGTCCCTTCCCACCTCCTGGGGACACCCTACTCCTTCGGGCTGCCCCCCAGCTCCGTGGTCCAGGACTCCCGCTTCCCGCCTCTCAAGTGAGTCCGGCAGCGATGGATGGGACTCGGGGGGAGGGGGTTGGAGGATGTGGGCATCCCCTGCAAAGTTTGGTCCCACCGAGCATCCCGGGAAGGTGACATCTCCCCGGGGCGGGGGACGACAGGGTGGGATGGTGACCATCTCCCTGCTCCCACAGCCTACAGCGGCCGGTCCACCACGTGGTGCCTCCCAGCGCCGTCACCGAGGATTACCTGCGCAGCTTCCGTCCCTACCACACCGCCGAGGACCTCCGCATGTCCTCCCTGCCACCCCTCGGCCTGGACCCGGCCACCGCCGCCGCTTACTACCACCCCAGCTACCTGACGCATCACCCCTTCCCGCACCCCGCCTTCAGGTGGGCATCGCCGAGCACGGGCCTGGTGGTCCCCGGGGGGATGCTGCTAGCCGGAGGGCAAGCTCTGGGGGCTGGGGAGGTGGGAGCCTGGTCTGGGGTGGACGCTTGGGCTGCGCTGAGGGTGTTTTGGGGCTCTCCAAACCCCTTCTCCCAGCAGAAGGCAGCCCCCACCCAGCCTGGGATTGATTCTGGGGGGGGGTAGGGGGGTGGGAATCGGGGGTCCGAGCGGCACATCCCGCTGAGCATCCCTGTCTCCCCAGGATGGACGACTCGTACTGCCTGTCGGCGCTGCGGTCCCCCTTCTACCCGCTGCCGGCCCCGGGCTCGCTGCCCCCCCTGCACCCCTCGGCCATGCACCTGCACCTCTCGGGGGTACGGTACCCCCCCGAGCTCTCGCACTCCTCCCTCTCCGCCCTGCAGTCCGAGCGCATCTCCAGCCTCGCCGCCGAGAGGTACGGGGTTGCGGGGGGGGGGACGACGGTTGGGGTAGGGGGCTGGCGGGGGGGGCGGATAGGGCGCCCCAGGGGATGCTAACAGGCACCTGGGGGTTGTCTGGGGGTTGGGTTTTTTTTTTTTTTTTTTTTTTTTTTTTTTGGCTTTTCTTTGCAGGCTGCAAATGGACGAGGAGCTGCGGCAGAGGGAGCGGGAGCGCGAGCGGGAGCGGGAGAAGGAGCGGGAGCGAGAAGCCGACCGGGAGCGGGAGAAGGAGCGCGAACGGGAGCGGGAACGCGAGAAGGAGCTGGAACGAGAGCGGGAGAAGGAGCGGGAGCGGGAGCTGGAGAGGCAGCGGGAGCGCGCCCGGGAGAAGGAGCTGAGCATGGTGAAAGCCATGGAAGGGCCCTTCCTCCCCGTGGCCGAGCTGCACGGGCTGCGGGGCCACCCGGCCGAGGAGCGGGGCAAGCTGGCAGAGCCGCTGGCACCCAGCAGACCAGGTAACGTCCCCACGGGTGACACTGCCGGGGGAGGTTGGGGGGGGATGCCGCCTTCGGCACAGCTTGCCACCGTCCCCCCCACTTTCCCCTCCAGATGGCAAATCCGAGGGGGTCAGTGGCCGCGGGAGGTGGCTCGGGACAGAGCTGGGCTCTCCCGGCTGCCAGCTCGCTTTGCCAAAAGCCCAGCTGCCGCGGCTCTCGGAGACGGTGCTCATGCCATCTGACTCGGTCTGGGGCGGTGATGTGCCCGGTGCCGCGGCTCGCCTGGCAGCTGGGCCGGCAACGAGCCCCCCGGCACCGCGTGGGCAGGGGGAGCAGCGGGGTCTGGCTCCACAGCTCCACAGGGATGCTGGGAGGGACCCCGTGCACCCCGAAGTACCTTGGTAGCCAGTGATGGCTGTGGGTAGCCCCCCACTTTCTTCACCCTGACTTCCCCGGGCACCCCCTTTTTCCACTCCAGAGAAACTCAAGGACTCGGTGCTGCCGACGCCGAAGCCCATCCAGCACCCGCTGCACCCCCCGCCCACCCACCACCCCGTGCCCAGCCTCATCCCCAACCACAACGTGTTCCCGCTGCCGGGGAGCAGCGCGGCCACGGCCCTGCTCATCCACCGCACCAACGAGGAGGAGAAGTGGCTGGCCCGGCAGCGCCGGCTGCGCCAGGAGAAGGAAGATCGGCAATCCCAAGTTTCGGAATTCCGGCAGCAAGTGCTGGAGCAGCACCTCGACATGGGGCGCACCCCCAGCCAGCCTGAGCCCGAGCATCGGCCCGAGCACCCCAGGTAGGGATGCTGCTGGTCCCCCATCCAGAGGTGACCCCATCCGGATGGATGGTTGGACTAGATGATCTCCAGAGGTCCCTTCCAACCCCATATGATTCCGTGCAGCTTCCCCCTGAAACCTAACGGCATTTTCCCACGTCGCTGCCATCCCTGCTGTCATGTCTCTGGGATTTTTCCCCTCTGCTCTGCACTGGGGAGGCCACAACTGGAATACTGCGTCCAGTTCTGAGCTCCCCAGTTCAAGAGAGATGGGGAATCGCTGGAGAGAGCCCAGCGTAGGGCAACAAAGATGATTAAGGGATTGGAGCACCTCCCTTACGAGGAGAGGCTCAAAGAGTTGGGACTCTTTAGCCTGGAGAAGAGAAGGCTGAGGGGAGACCTTATTTACGTTTACAAGTATCTAAAGGGTGGGTTGAAGGATGATGGAGCCGGACTCTTTTCAGTGTTTTCCAGTGATAGGATGAGGGGCAACGGGCACAAGCTGGAACATGGGAAGTTCCATTCAAATACAAGGAAAAACTTCTTTAGGGTGAGGGTGCCAGAGCCTTGGAACAGGCTGCCCAGGGAGGTCGTGGAGTCCCCTTCCCTGGAGATCTTCAAGACCCGCCTTGATGCCATCCTAAGTGATGTGCTCTGGGCAACCCTGCTTTGGCAGGGGGGTTGGACTGGAAGATCTCTGGAGGTCCCTTCCAACTCTTGACGGTCCTGTGATTTTCCCACGTGGCAGCCATCCCTGCTGTAATACCTGTGGGGATTTTCCCACCTTGCCCTATGGCTGTGCACCCCCTTAGCTGGCTCCAGCCCCCCCCCCATTGCTTTGGTAGCCAGCATCCCACAGCCGTGCCCTTCACTCCTTGCACCTTCCCCGCCCCCCTGCCTCTCCCCAGCCCCCCGGAGCAGGAGCCGCCACGCTCGGCTGGTGCCAGCAGGTCCCCACCGCGTGGTGCCAGCCGGGCCGGCTGCTCTGGCAGCGCCGGGCATTGCCGGTGCCCGACATCTGCTCGGCGGCAGGCGACGAGCCCGGGAGGTGGCCAAGGGCCAGCGGCGAGCGGCCAGGTGCTGCCCAGGCACCTAATTGCACCTCCCTGCCGTGCAGCGGAGCCCCGGCGGTGGGATGCCCTGCTTGGGGGTAGGGGTGGGCACTCTCCCTGACCCCCAGGCATTTTTTTTTTTGGGGGGGGGGGGGGCGGGGAGGGAGGTGCAGAGGAGCCTGCCCGCATCCCCTGATGGACAGGGGCTGGCTCACCCCCTGTTGCTGAGCGCTTAAGCAGCCGCGGGCTCATCCAGCCGGCTCTGCTGCTGGCTCCCTTTGTTGTTTTTTTGGGTATCCAGGGGATTAGCGCGGCTCATGGAGGATAATAAAGGAGCAGATCGCGGGGGGGCACAAAGGCGAGCGCCCGCCACAGGCTCCCTGCCCCATCCCGCTCCTCCCACCCCCCAACCGGAGAGGAGAGAGCGAGGTGACCCCAAAACACCTGCAGCCGGGGGATACTCCATCCTCATCCTCATTCTCATCCCCATCCCGGGGCTGCCCCGTATCCAGCGGGGAGGGAGAGGAGCCGTTCCCGGCAGGGCAGGGGATGCTTCCTGACCCGGCGCCGGGGCTGAACTCCCTGCTCCGTGCACGAAGGTCCGGGGCGCTGGAGCAGAAAAGCGTTAAATGCGCAGCTTGGGCGCATGAAATATTTATCCCGCTGCCGGGCTGGCTCCCTCCCCGGCTGTCGGAGCAGGGTTGTGCCGAGGCGCTGCCCTCGCTGCGGGGAGAGCAGGGCTGTGCCAGGAGCTGTGGATCTTTTGTCCCCACGGTGGGCAGCCGGGGGCAGGACAAACCTGGGGTTCGGCGCCCCAAGGATGCAGCCCCAAGGGAGCATCCTTAACTCTGCCCCCTGTTCCCTCGGGGTGGTGGCACAGGAGGGGATGAGTGTGGCAGCTCCATGTGCACAAACCCCTTTGGGTGGTTCTAAGCAGTGTGTTTTTCCCCCAAAAGCAGCCTGGTGCCAGGGTGTAACTGGCTCTCTGAGCTGGCCCCTCACCTCTACGGTCCTCTCCTCTCTCTGCAGGTCAGGATCGAGCCGCCATGAGCCCAGTGGCCGGGAGCCAGGGCAGCACTTTGGTGGCCCCCCACCGCTCATCTCCCCCAAACCCCAGCACCACCCTGTCACCACCTCCCTCTGGAACCCCGTCTCGCTGATGGAGAGCCCCCCTGAACCCCCCCGGCGTCTCCCCGAGCCCCACGCCCTCCACGGCCACCCAGCCCCCTTCGAGCCCAGCCGTCAGGGCATCCCGCTGGTGAAGGTGGAGAGGGTCTTCTGCCCCGAGAAGCTGGAGGAGGGGGCGAGGAAGAGGGATGCCCTGGAGAAATACCCCCCAGGACGGGAGCCCGGCGCCCCGGAGCACGGGAGCTTCACCCACGCCCCCTTCCTCGCCGAGCTGGAGAAGTCCACGCAGAGCATCCTGAGCCAGCAAAGACCCCCGGCCACCCCTTTCGCCGAGGCCACCAAGCCCAGCTCGCCCTACCGGCCCCCCCCAGTGCCCCGCACCCAGGACCCCATGTACATCTACGACGAGTTCGTGCAGCAGCACCGCAGGCTGGTCAGCAAACTCGACCTGGAGGAGCGCCGGCGGCGGGAAGCCCGTGAGAAAGGTGAGGTGCCGGGTTTGCACCGCGCCGAGGGAGGGGGTACGAGGTGTGTGTGTCGCGTCCCCGTCCCCCCCCCCGCCTCCTCCCCGCAACCAGCACCGGGATCTGGCGGTAGTGGGGGCGACCGGTGGGTCTCCCGGGGATGCCGGCAGCCGGCGATGCAACCGCTCCCGCAAGCCGGTAAATCCTCCGCTCTAGACATGCCCAATTAATAAATGATGAACTGAGGCTAATAAGCGGGCTTTAAATATTAATGGGACTGCGCGAGCGGGGATAAGAACAGCGGCGAGGAGGAGACGGAGCGCTGCTGGGGGGCGGGGGGGGCAGGTGTTGCCATCCCCTCCCCTCCAGCGGGGATGGGGGGGCTCAGCCCCAGCCTCCCCCCGGCTGTGCCCCGTTATCCCTCCTCTTGACCCCCCCGCCACTCATCCCAAAGCGATGCTGAGTGGGGACGCAGGGGTGGGCGATGCCCCCCAGGGTCCCACAGCTGGTGGAGGGGGGACAGGGCTCCGTTGGATTACACCCCACATCCCACTGGGACCCACACTGGATCCCCACTGCTGCCCCCCCAGCATCCACCCCCGCCGCACCAGCGTTCTGCTGCGCCCCTATTCCCAGCATGGTCCCAGCGGGTTCCCCAGGCTCCCAGCAGATTCCCTGGGGTCCCAGCAGGTCCCCGGGTTCCCCGCGAGGTCCCCATGGTGTCCCCAGTCTCATGCCAGCCTCTTCTCATCCCCAGGTTACTACTACGACCTGGACGACTCCTGCGACGACAGCGACGAGGAGGAGGTGCGGGCCCATCTCCGCTGCGTGGCCGAGCAGCCCCCACTGAAGCTGGACACGTCCTCCGAGGTACAGCTGGCACTTGCTGTCCCCTGTCCCCACGGTTCTCCCGGGAAGCAGCCCCTCCTTGGGCACCAGCTCCTGGCGCTATGGTGCAGCCACCATCCCCAGCCAGCTGCAGCGGTGCCAGGGGGTCAGGGATGAGGATGGAGATGGGAACAGAGATAGGAATGGGGATGGGGATGAGGATGGGGTTTGGGGATGAGGATGGGGATGGAGATAGGGATGGAGGTGAGGATGGGGACCACTCTGGGCACTACGGTGCAGCCACCATCCCCAGCCAGCTGCAGTGGTGCCAGGGGGTCAGGGATGAGGATGGAGATGGGAACAGAGATAGGAATGGGAATGGAGATGAGGATGGGGTTTGGGGATGAGGATGGGGATGGAGATAGGGATGGAGGTGAGGATGGGGACCGCTCTGGGGGTGACCCTGCTCTGCTCTCCCCCTCGGCGCCCCAGAAGCTGGAATTCCTGCAGCTCTTCGGCCTCACCACGCAGCAGCAGAAGGAGGAATTGCTGAGCCAGAAGCGGCGCAAGCGCCGGCGGATGCTGCGGGAGAGGAGCCCCTCGCCCCCGACGGTGCAGAACAAGCGCCGCACGCCCTCCCCGCGCCTCCCGCTCTCCACCCGCTACAGCCCCGACGAGATGAACAACAGCCCCAACTTCGAGGAGAAGAAGCGCTTCCTCACCATCTTCAACCTCACGCACATCAGCGCCGAGAAGAGGAAAGGTAACAGCCATGCCCCGCGCACGCTTGGGGCTGATGCCGCCTGAGGTGTGGGGGGGGGGTGGTCCCTGGCTTGGGGGTGCCATGCGGGGGTCCCGCCTGGGGCCGTGAGCTTGCTCTGCTGAGCAGAGGCTACACTAAACCTCAGCTTCCCATGCCGCAGACAAGGAGAAGCTGGTGGAGATGCTCCAGGCCATGAAGCAGAAGACCACGCCGGCCGCCGTGGTGGTGAAGAGCTCACCGCGGGACAGCCCCAGCGGCCCCACCACCGGTAAGCACCTCTGGTCCTTCCCTGGCTCCTGGCTGGCCGGGAGCGGGATGGGGGGCGCACAGCTTTGCCTTGTGGGGCACATGGATGCCCACTTTGCTCCTTCTCTGTCCAAAGAGCTGCCGGTGCCACCACTCCTGCTGGATCCGGATAAACCCGTGGGCATCGCCGTCTCGGTGCCGGAGGGGCAGAAGACGGCAGAGCCCGGCAGGTTAGACCAGCTGAGACCCCAGGAGCTACCCAGGGCTAAGGAATCGGCTGCCACGCCGGCAGAGAAGCCCCGGCTGAGCGATGGGCACCCCGGGAAGAAGGCACTGAGCATCCTCAGCTACGTCCGGGGTCCCCTCCCCAAGGACATCCCGGTGCCGCTGTCCCACAGCATGAACGGGAAGAGCAAGCCCTGGGAGCCCTTCATCGCCGAGGAGTTTGCCCACCAGTTCCACGAGTCGGTGCTGCAGTCCACCCAGAAGGCGTTGCAGAAGCACAAAGGTAATGGCAGGGATGTGGGGAGGGGGCTGGGTACCACCGGGGCAGCATCCCAGGGGGGTGGGGTGGGGTTACAGGCAGGAGACACCCCCTTCTTAAATTCCCCCGGGGATAGGAAAGCCGCCAGCAGCCTCGTTGCTGGAGCATCCCAGGAGCTCATTGATGAAGCTAAAAATAAGGTGCTGGGATAATGCAGCTTCACCTTCCCCGAACTCATTCCGAGGAAATGAAAATTATCCCAGTGCGCAGGGGGTGCTGAAAATCCCACAAAATATGCTGAAGCCCCCCAAAAATGGCTGGGGGGGTGGTGGTGGTGGTGGTGGCACAAAATCATTATCTCGAGGGTGAGCATCTTTCTCGATGCAGCCTTGGGGAGGGCGGGAGCGGGGAAGGGGGACATGGGGGGTGGGCAGGGGGCTTGACACTCTGTGCCCACAGGGGGAACAACGGCGCTGACGGCGGAGCAGAACCACAAGCTCGACGCCTCCATCCACTACAACATCCCCGAGCTGCAGGCGTCCAGCCGCCTGTCCGCCCCCCCGCACAATGGCACGGCCGAGGGGCCGCTGCCCCACCGGGCGCTGCCCCCGCTGCCCCACGACTCGGCCTCCGAGGAAGAGGAGGAGGAGGAGGAGGAAGAGGAGGAAGAGTACCCCAGGCCCAAGTGGCAAGGGATCGAGGCAATTTTTGAAGCTTACCAGGAACATATAGAAGGTAGGGGATGGGAGGGGGAGCAGGGAGGGTAACCCCCCCACACACTTTGTGCCTCAGTTTCCCCTGGGTGAAACCACTCCGTGCCCTGACCGGGCATCTCCGGCTCCTGCTGGGACGGACTGGGGGAGCGCTGGTGGCTCCCTGGCACTGCAGGAGCAGCAGGAAAGCAACAGGCGCTGGTGAACGTTGATGTATACGTGAAAAATTCATGTATTCACAGCTGCCCAGCGTCCTCCCAGGGGGACCCGGAGGTTCCCTGCAAGCAGCGCAGGGGGCTGGGGATGCTCTGGGATGCTGGAGGCAATCACTGCCAGCTGGGCAGAGCCTCGCACGGGGCTGGCATCCTCCGCGGCACCACCGCGGTGCTTGGGCATGATCCTGTGCCGTGCGTGCAGCCGGAGGACCCGGCACTCACCCCCCACCCCCCTCCCCCCATCTCCTTTGGGTCTTGCAGAACAAAACCTGGAGCGCCAAGTGCTGCAGACCCAGTGCCGGCGGCTGGAGGCCCAGCACTACAGCCTGAGCCTGACGGCAGAGCAGCTTTCGCACAGCATGGCGGTGAGTGGGGCAGGGCACCCGCACTCTGCCAGGCACC
>QJSC01010281.1:7039-73783 GCA_003697955.1 Calidris pygmaea
AACCCTAAACCAAACCCTAACCCTAACCCTAACCCTAACCCTAACAATAACCTGAATTCGAAAACCTTACCCTAAACCGAACCCTAACCCAAACCTGAAACCTAACCCTAACCCTAATCCTAACACTAAACCGAACCCGAACCTGAACCCAAACCCTAACCTCAACCCTAACCCTAACACAAACCCTACCCCTAACCCTAACCTGAACCCTAACACGAAACTTAGCCCTAACCACAACCCTAACGCGAACCCAAACACTAACATGAACCCTAACCCTAAACTGAACCCTAACTCTAACCCCTAACCCTAATTCAAACCCTAACCCTGACCCTAACCCTACCCTAACCCTAATCTGTACCCTGACCCTAACCCAAACCCGAACCCTAACCCTAATCTAACCCTTACACTAACCCAAACACTAAAGCGAACCTTAGCCCTAACCATAACCATAACCCGAATTCGAACACCAACATGAACTTTAACTCTAAACCGAACCCGAACTCTAACACCTAACCCCAACCCTAACTCAAACCGTAACCTGAATCCTAACCCTAACACAAACACTAACCCTAACCCTAAACAGTATCCCGAACCTGAATCATAACTCTGACCCTAACCCTAACCCTAATCACTACCCTAACCCGAACCCGAACCTGAACCCTAACCCTAACCCTTACACTAACCTGAACCCTAAAACGAACCTTAGCCCTAACCATAAACCTAACCCGAATTCGAACACTAACATGAAGCTTAACTCTAAACCGAACCCGAACTCTAACCCCTAACCCTAACTCAAACCCAAACCTGAACCCCAACCCGAACCCTAACCCTACACTGAACCCTAACCCGAACCCATAACCTAATCCGTACCCTAACCCGAACCCGAACCCGAACCCTAACACGAAACTTAGCCCTAACCACAACCCTAATGCGAACCCGAACACTAACATGAACCCTAACCCTAAACCGAACCCGAACTCTAACCCCTAACCCAAAACCTAACCCTAACCCTAAACTGAACCCAAACTATAACTCCTAACCCCTAACCCTAACCCGAACCTGAAATCTAACCCTAACCCAAACCCTAATCCGAACCCTAACCCTAACCCGAACACTAACCCGAACCCGAACCCTAACCCTGACCCAAACACTTACCTTGACCCGAACCCTAACCCTAACCCGAACCCTAACGTGAACACTAACCCAAACCCGAACCCTAACCCGAATACTAACCCTAAACCCTAAACCTTAATCTAAACCTTACCCTAACCCTAATTGGAACCCTAATCTGAACCCTAACCCTAACCCGAACCCTAACCCGTACCCAAACCCGAACCCTTACCTGAACCCAAACGCTAACCCAAAGCCTAACCCTGACTCTAACCATAACCCTAACCCCTAACTATAACCCCTAACCCTTACTCTAACCCTTGCCCTAAACCCTTACCCTAAGCCAAACCCCATCCCAAACCCGAACCCGAACGTTAACTCGAAACCTAACCTGAACCTTAAGCATAACCCTTAACCTAACCTGAACCCAAACCCTAACCCCTGACTCTAACCCCTAACCCTAACCCAAAATCTAACCCTAACCCTAACCCTAACACTAACCCTAAACCATAACCCTAACCCCTTACCCTAACCATAACCATAACCCTAACCGTAAACGAGTCACCCACGTTTTTTTGGCAGTTTCTGAGTCCTGTCAAAAAAGTGAAAAAAGGTGGTTTTCATGCTAGACTGGCCAGAAAACCCCGCAGACCGCAAGTCTGTGTGGTAGTTACAGTACTTCCCAGCGTAGCTCCAAAAAATGAAGAGTTTTTTTGCAGACACTTAAGATATTGGAGTCACCTCAGGTCATTTGAAAGTTTCTGAGCCTGGTCGGGAAAAGTGAAAAAAGGTGGTTTTGAGGATAGAATGGCCAGAAAAGCCCGCAGTTCCCAAGTCTGAGTGGCAATGCAAGTAGTTCCCAGAGAAGCTCCAAAAAAGTAAGAGTTGTTCTTGTGGACACTTTGGGTGTGGGAGTCACCTCCGGACGTTTGGAATTTTTGAGCATGTTCCTGATAAATAAAAAAGGTGATTTTGAGGCTACAGTAGACTGGAAAGACCGCAGCCTCAAAGTCTGAGTTCACTGCAAGTAGTGCCCAGAGAAGCTCCAAAACAGTAAGAGTTGTTCTTTGGACACTTTGGGTGTGAGTCCCAATGGCAATGGAATGGCAATGCAAGTAGTTCCCAGAGATTTCCTGAGTGATGTGCTCTGGGCAATCCTGCTTTAGCAGGGGATTTGGACTAGATGATCTCTAGCGGTCCCTCCCAATCCATGAATTTAACTTGGCCTTTCTGCAAAACTTCCCCATGGCAGTTGTCAATCTGGGATAACTCAAATCACTAGTACGTCTTCATATTTTTTGATGCAATCCAGGTCATATTCCCGTACCCATTCAGGAGACTAAAAAAAAATGTCCAAAAAAGGCAAAAATGTCCAAAGTCCAAAAAAGGAAAAAATAGGCAAAAAAAATTCCAAAAAAAATTCCAAAAAAAAGTCCAAAAAAGCAAAAATATACAAAAAGTCCAAAATGTCAAAAAAAAGTCCAAAAA
This sequence comes from Calidris pygmaea, assembly GCA_003697955.1. Taxonomy (NCBI): domain Eukaryota; kingdom Metazoa; phylum Chordata; class Aves; order Charadriiformes; family Scolopacidae; genus Calidris; species Calidris pygmaea. The sequence continues at coordinate 9,638 of QJSC01010281.1, forward strand.
AAGCGCAAAAATGGAAAAAGGTTCAAAAACAATGTCCAAAAAAGGCAAAAAATTTGCATTTTTGACATTTTGGTCTTTTGGGATTATTTTTGAATATTTTTGCCCTTTTGAATCTATTTTTTGGACTTTTTTGCTCTTTCGTACATTTTGCCTTTTTTGGAATTTTTTTTTGACTTTTCTTACTTTTTTGGACCTTTTTTGGACTTTTTTTCCTTTTTTTTGAATTTTTTTTGAAATTTTTGCCTTTATTGGACTTCTTTTTGGACATTTTTTTGGACTTTTTTGTCTTTTTGTGCACATTTTCCCTTTTTTGTCCATTTTTTTGGAGATTTTTTGGATTTTTTTGGATCTTTTTGGCTTTTTTAGACAGTTTTGCCTTTTTTTGCCTTTTTTTGGACTTTTTTTGCATATTTTTTCCTTTTTTGCACATTTTCCCTTTTTGGATATTGTTTTTGAATATTTTTGTCTTTTGTGGATTATTTTTTGGACATTATTTCCTGTTTTGGACCTTTTTTGCCATTTTTTGCCTTTTTTCGGACTTCTTTTTGGATGTTTATGCTTTTATAGTCTATTTTTGAGACATTTTTGCCTTTTTCAGACTATTTTTTGGATATTTTTGCCTTTTTTGAACATTTTCTCTTATTTTTTACATTGTTTTGGAAATTTTTGCCTTGTAAGGACTTCTTTTAAATGTTTTTTGGGGACATTTTTGATGTTTTTGGACATTTTTACCTTTTTTTGCAATTCTTTGGACTTTTTTTGCATTTTTTTTTTCACATTTTCCATTTTGGACATTGTTTTTGAACATTTTTGCCTTTTTTGGATTATTTTTTGGATATTATTGCTTGTTTTGGACCTTTTATGCACATTTTTGGACTTCTTTTTGGACATTCTTTTGGACATTTTTGCCTCTTTTGGACTATTTTTAGACGTTTTGGGGTTTTTGGACATTTCTGCCTTTTTTGGACTATTTTTTGGACATTTTTGCCTGTTTCAGATTTTTTTTGCACATTTTTGTCTATTTTTGACTTCTTTTTGAACAATTTTGTCTTTTTTGGACTATTTTTTGGACATTTTGGCCTTTTTTGGACTATTTTTAGACATTTTCATATTACTCAGATGGGCTGGTTTACCTTTGGGATTATTTAAATTTCAGTGTTGTACATTTTGTGTTTGGGTGGGGGTTTTTGTTTGTTTAAAAACATGGAAGAAGATTGAATAACAGGAAAATGTGTAATAAAAATCCAGGCAAAAGAATAATTTTTCTGACTGATCCAAAATTAACTTTAAATTGAATCACATCAGATTAAAAATGTATGTTTAAATTTTAAAACAGAATACTTTCTGTGATTTATGTGATTTCAAATGAAATTTAGAATTGTGTTCTAAGTTGGAATGATAAATAAAATTAAAACAATACGATTTTTTAAAAAATAAAAATTAAATTCCTGCAGGGCTTTAAGTACAGCCATGTAGTTAAATCAAGATTTATATTCTACTTTGTATGTCAAACTTAGCAATGTAGAAACAAAAAACTACATCCTCAGTGGTCATGGATTAGCACCATCAGAAACCCTGTGGAAAGTTCTCTTTATTACTCATTCTGCCTTGCCAGGAAAGGTCTTTTCCATAAAATGAGCAGTGTTCTCATGCAAAAGGATAAGAATAGCTTTGGAAGAGAAAAATGTTGCATAAACCCAGAATATTTTCCCAGTTTTCACCAAAGGTTTGGCCTATAGTAACATGAGTGGCTTGTGCTACCTTTCTTTTCAGAGCCTGTTGGAAGATTCAGCATGAGTGCAGAGAATACTGTCAGGACTATTTAGGAATTTAAACGAAGTGTTTAGAAGGGAGAAGATTCCTAATAAGTACCACTTAAGCTTCTGAACTGTGACCTGGCTTGGCACCAAAATATTTGGAATTAATTCCTTCAAACCGAGTTGGGATCCCCATGTGAGAAGATGGCCTGGTAAAGCATAGGGTTTCCATGTGCACAATTAGAGGATTGTTTGCTTAGCATTGGCAAAGTCTGCAATGGAGAACTCTTGCATTATTATGGATGCATTTTCACATCCATATAGTTCTGTGGTGGCTTTCAGAAGTCTAGTTTTTGCCAGTTTACTGCGTATTTATCTGGTCACAGATAATTACAAACTTGCAGAGCTTTTAAGGAACTGTAAATTTCCCACAGTAAACTACTCTTCCATTACATAGCTGAAGTTCTGTATTGTGGGAATGTTTTCAGTGACAAATGCTGGATTTCAAGCAGAAGGGGTGAACAAAAGGAGTCAAGAATCTGAGGCCATAGTTGTCCTGCCCCTCTTAATGAACCATACTGTCCTTTGGAAGTTCCTGCTTGCACTAAGTGCATCACCTTTTCAATTGAGAGGAAAGCATCAATTCAACATAATGCATAACAGAACAAAAGCCACTCCTTGTTACTACTGTTCCTGTGCACCTTTATCTTGCCTGGCTGGTGTTATGCTTGAAAAGGTCAGTAAGACTAGAAAATAGAATGGGTGTAATAGAAGGCTGAGCAGCAGGTTCAGAATCCATAGCCTGTTTACTGCATGGTTAGTCTTGAATGAATTAATTTCAAATCTCCCTTGACTTTTTGACATCGATCGGTTTTTTTGGAGTCTATTTACACAACCTTTTGATAATCACAGGTGGTATAGTCACCTTTGGTTGTCCCAAATAACTGTCCAAGACACCAGGGTGTCACAAACCAGCATGTTTGATAGAAACATGCTCTGAGTTACTGACTGCAGCATCACCATAAGATCTTAATTCATTAGCTGAAGAAGAAAAGACAATATTAAGGACTGAAGTTAAAAGGCTACAGGTATTATTCCCTTACTGTGTATGTACAGAGCTGTGGATCTCTGTACATTTCCCGCCATCACCTAGACTTCAGCTGAAGATAATGAAAACTGCAGTGAAGGAAGGAACTGAGAAATTCAGGAATGATGCAGCTGATTCCACCTTGGAACTCCTCCCAGGCACCCCCAGAGTCTCTTGCTGTGGAGACAGCTGGAGTCGCTAGTGTCAGCCCCAGACTCCTCCAATGTAGCTACCCAAGGAATTTGATCCATGTTGTAGTCCATGCTTGGTAGCCCCGCCCCTAGGATGCCTCCCAACAATTTTCCGGACTCGTTTGGCCTCCCCCAGTAGGGAGCAAAAACCACAGAATTCAGGCCGAAGTTTTCACTGGCAATTAGTCAAGGCCATTTTTCTTAACTCTTACTAATTTTAGTCAAAATACATCCCTAAATGTGCCAAGTTCCAGTAAAGCAAGATAAATTCACGGGTCAAAAATCAATTTAATCTGTGAAGCGGAGGTCTATACACAAGCAAAGCCAAATGAGGAGCTCACTCACCACTTCTCCTGGCAGACAGATGTCCAGACACTTCCTGGGAAGTCGGACTCCATCACACGTAGAGATGACTTGGGAAGACAAACATCCCATCAGCTTAAACGTCCCCCTTTGTCCTCCTGTCCACAAATTCTCTTGCTGAGCATGCTCTCAGGTGGTGTGGGCTAATCCATCTAATCTTTCAGTGAAGATGCAGGTTGCATGTGCATGGGACCAGGATGTGCCATCTCCAGTTTAATGAACCAGATGTTTCCTCCTCAGTGGCAGGCAGCCCAAGTCATAGCTAATCCTCAGCAGAACAGTGTCTGGCTCACTTTCTGACTACTAGGTCCTGTCTTCAGCTACCTGCAGATTAGGTGGCACAGGCTTGTGCTGACATCCAAGAAGTGCCATAGAGAGCAGTTACCCACCTTGTCTTGGAGTGGGCTGGGGAACAAAGGTCTTTTCCTGCAAAGTATCAGGTCTTTCCCAGTCCTTGTCCTGCCATGCTGTTTTCCAGCTGGTTGGCCCCCTGGGGCTCACTTGGGAGCACAGAGTCGTTACTGCCCAGGACAGGACTGGGCAGGCCCCTTCGGTGACCCCCAAGCAGTTCCTCTGTCTATTTCTCAGGTCCCTCACCTGGTGGATAAGCCTTTCACCCTCTGCCTGTGCTGCCTGTTGTGACTTTGGATCTTGTACCATTGGTGTCTTTGTGCCTCTGTCTCTCACCCCACAGGGCCTGGGCAGCCCACGCCTTCCTGAGGGTGTCTCTGTCCCACCTCCTCTTCAGAAAATGAAACCCAGAGCTCTATGGGAGTCAAGATGCAGAAGAGTCAAACCTACAACTTTTCTGTCTCAAATATAGAAGGAAGGTCTGGAGAAGCAGTGTGAGAAATCTGCAGTTCAGTTTTTGCAGCTTTCCCTAGCACTGAGGTATTTGTGCCTCCTCTAGTTGCAGCAGGGGGGCAGAATGTAAAATGACAGGGTGTTCTGCAAGATGACAGGAAGTGAATGCGACTGACCCTGTCAGGAGGGGCAAGCTCAAGGCTGGCGCAGGCGGCTGCAGAATCAAGAGCTGCTGCCCATGTGAATGGACTGTGGGGACTGTGTGCCCTCCTTTATGCCTTCTTCTCCCAAAAGCAACGATGTCTCTTCCTGGACATTCCGGCCAACGGGCTTGTGCATGCAGCACTGCGGGGTGCCTGTGGCCACTGCTCTCATGTGTAGCCTGAGAGCCACCACTCTGGATGTGCCTGGACACAGCCAGCCTGGGTGGCAGGTGACAATGGGGCCCTTTGAAACCTCCTCTGTGACATGCCAGATGCTGCCGGATGCTGGTGTGACCCAGGACCTTCAGTGTCCAGGACAGCAATGGGAAAACACAGAAGCACAGGACTGGTGAGGAATCCGGAGCAATGCCATGTCTGGGCAGCTGTCTTTCAGCCCATGGGCTGGGCTCCTGACAGGCAGGGCTGGGCTGCCAGCTCCCTGCCACTGCCACCAACGAGCCTGACCAGGGAAAGGGAAGAGGGGATGAGATTCAGCCTGGAGAAGAGAAGGCTCTGGGGAGACCTTATAATGGCCTTCCAGTACCTAAAGGGAGCTACAGGAGAGATGGGAAGGGACTTTTTTATCAGGGAATGTAGCAATAGCATGAGGGGTAATGGTTTTAAATTGAAAAAGGAGAGATTTAGATTAGATACTAGGAAAAAATTCTTTACTATAAGGGTGGTGAGGCACTGGAACAGGTTGGCCAAGGAAGTTGTGGATGCCCTGTCCCTGGAAGTGTTCAAGACAAGGCTGGATGGGGCTTTGAGCAACCTGGTCTGGTGGCTGGTGTCCCTGCCCATGGCAGGGGGGCTGGAACTTGATGATCTTTAAGGTCCTTTCCAACTCTAACCATTCTATGATTCTATGAGTGAAGCAGCCCCTTGGCTGTAACCGCTGGGGCTTTCCAAGCCCTTTTTGCTTGCCCTGCTTGGACTCTTCCTCTTGGCAAGAGGAGGCCGCTTGGCCAGGGCAGGGTCTCTGGGTCACTGGTGTTGTCTGCCAGGTCTGGGGCAAGGTGCTTTGCCAGTTGCTGCCTACAGGCACTCAGTCTCCTCTGGTTAGGGTACGTTCTGCCTACATGGAATGCAAAACATGTCAATGCCGCAGAAATGGATGGCCTTTCACTTTTCCAGTTAAGGGAAGAGGGGGGCTTGACACAACTGCTGGTCTGAGAGACGCAGCCAATTTTCTCTGCTCTGAACACCGGGGGAGTCTTAGCCCATCAGTACAAACAGCACCTTCCCTTTACAACTTCAGTGTGCTCTGAAGTTGTTTTGAACACAGAGAAAATACCGAACGCATTGAAGAATCGAGGAAATACTCTCATGACGTACTCCTCCCAATGAACTGATCCCTTTGGCATTTTCAGTACCTACAGCCAATACAAACCAAAAAATCAGCAGGGCCACCTCTTTCCCCTTGCATATTATTGTCTGACCAACAAAGCCCTGGTTTGGAGAGGTTGAATCCCCCCTCTGCCCTCTCTGAGGCACACCTTAGCTGGCACTGGGGAGTGCTCCAGCTCCGCCTGACTCCAGCTGGTCACGCACGGATGGTACAGGCAGGGCAACAGGTTTCTTGTCTTGCTGCAGGCTGCACTGGCAGGTGCAGGGATCTTTCCCCCTTTTTCTGGATGCTCCGCTCCCATGGGTTCCACGACCCCCCAGGGAGCACCCTGCCCGGGTGACGCGTCACAGTGGGGCCCTTTGTGACCTCACCTGGTGACACCCCACTGCTCTGCGTGTGGTCAGCGTGGCTGCGGCCCCCTGCCCGCAGTGTCCGGCAGGACGGCAGTAGGACAGGGCGGGAGCGGNGAGCACAGCCCACGTATTTCCCCCCCCCGTGCTGAGGCGTTTCGCCAAAGCTTTCTTCTTCCCTATCCCTTTCCTCCATCCCACAGAATGGCAGAGAGACCACCCAGCCGCCCCAGGGTGGCCTGGGAGAAGGTGGTGACTCCCCGGGAGCGCAGAGCTCCACCGGAGCCCTCTGAAGTGACCATGGTCCAACCGCTGTGGAAGGGTGAGTGAGAGGCCCTGTTGGTCTGGGCAGGGCTGGGGCCAGTGAGTGCACCCTGTTCGAGGCCAGGATGGCGTTTTCCTGGCAGGATGGCAGTGGGGGTCCCATGGGTGGTGGGCATGGTGCTGCCTGAAGGCCGGGGCTGCTCAGGGCTGGGAGCTTGCCCCAGCACAGCCTCTCCCAAGGAAGGAGAGAGCAGGTGGGACCCAGCTCCTGCTCTAGGGCACGGGCAGCAAGAGGCAGCTGGGTGGGCAGGAGGCAGTGATGTTATGGGACGGGGACCTTTCCTGCCCATCTGCAAGCAAGTTCCTCAGCCCAGGCCACTGGGGCCTTTCCCCACTGTGCCATGCTCCAACATGGCAGCCCGTCTGCCGGGCACCCTCCAGCCCTGACATACACAGAAAGCATGCACCAGGGGAGTGGGCACAGGGCTGGATGGAGGGCAGATCTCCTTCCTCTGCTCTCTTGCCAGCAGCCCCTCTCTACAGCCCTCCCTGCTCTCCTCCTTTATTAGATGACGAATGGTTATGTGTGTACAGAGAGGAACAGGAAACTGTGGACTTCATCCAGGCCTTTGCCAGCTCCCCAGAAGAGGTAACGGCGTCCATTTCCCCTGCAGCTCTGATGGCATCTCCTGCCAGGGGCTCTGTTGCCAGGCTGCTGGAGGTGTGCTGGCTGGGCAGAGCTGCATCTCCCAGCTCTCCCACATGGCCCTGCACCCCCAGTGCTCTGGTCCTGCTGACCATGGGGCCCCCCCTCTCACACTCTGTCTCTCTGTCTCTGCGGCTGCCAGTACGAGGACCAGAAGATGGAATTTCTTGACAGCATCTGCATGCTGTGCAAAACAGCCAATCACCATGTCTTGTCACAGGGCCTAGATGCCTTCTGCTACACATACGATCTGGCAGAGAACATCAAGGTGAGAGCACACCGGGCAGCTCTGGAGCCCCTTGCCCCCTTGCAAGGGGCCCCGGCACCGGCCACCTGTGTGGACAGTGCTGGGGCAGGGCGAGGATGCGGTGGCACTGGGAGCTGGCAGCTGCCAGGTCCCATCCCGATTGTCCTCTGCAGGCGCTGCTGCAAAAGGAGCCCAGGGACCAACTGAGCACAGAAGTGCGATGGAAAGCCATGCTTGCCATTGCCAGACTGAGGTACTTGCCCACCTCTGGATCCCCAGAGGTCTGTGTCCACCTGCACAAGGTCTCAAGGCACTGCTCCCAGCACCAGTGTCTGACTGGCCCCTCTCTCTCTTTGCAGCTCAGTGGGGAGGGTGCTGGAGGGCAAAGAGGAAAGCCTCCTAGAAGCCTGCTTCTTGGGAGTCTTTTTCCTTCCTCCAAGAGAGGAAATGCGGGGTCTGACCCTTGAACTCTACACCTGGGTAAGTGCTGGGTGAGCTCCAGGAGCTCCCTTTGTCCCCTTCCCATAGGCCTGGCCACGTCCAGTGTTGCAGGCTACTATGCACATAGCAGATTGTTTGCCCTTGGGGCTCTCTGGGGCACCACGAGGCAGCACGGGAGTCCTCCCTTGGCTCTGGGGATTCAGAGCAGTCTCCTGGGGGTTAGAGGGACAGCAGAATCAGGGGCAAAACTGCTCTCCTTGCAGACCCTGGATGCCATGTACAACATGCTGGAGAAGTTGGTGTGCAACTGTTCTGTCCCCAGAGTCACCGAGCTGGTGCAGAGTATCTTCCAGGTCTGGCATGCACAAGAGCTGTTCCTCACCCTGGAGGGAAGGGCGTGTCCACTCTGGAGTGGATGGTCCCACCCCAGTGCCATGCAGAGACAGCAAGCACACTGCAGGGAGGGTGCCCACCTCCCCTGGGCAACCAGGGGCTGCCCAACAGGCTCTTCCGGAGCACAGTGGCTGCAGAGGGTGGCATCGCTCTTCCTGCCTGGCCATGAGGTTGGCCTGGGGGGATTTGTCCCAAGCCTGCGAGCTCTCCTAGGGCAGGAGCCCCACTACAGGCTTTCCTCGAGATCAGAGGGAGCCTTAGCAGGCTGTGTGAGTTCAGCCCAGGAGTTCAGCAGTGCTGCTTCTGCTGGAGCAGGCATCTGCTGCCAGGGCACACCAGCAACTTCTCTCTTCCCAGATGCTGCTGAACTTCGCCAACTCTGAGACAGTAGTTGTACGGGTGAGGGCCCTGGAGATCATTAGCACACTGAGCAATTTGCTGGCCAAGAGACCCACCCTGGAGGTAAGGAGCCCAGCCTTCTCCAGCCAGGCCATCTCCCCTCCCTGCACACCAGAGCAGCCACAGCTCTCCCAACGTGGGGCTGCTCCCCAGCTGTTTGCTTTGGGAGTCGTGGCCAGCACTGGCCCTGCAGAGCCCTTTCTCAGGAGGGATCTGACCCTGGGCTCACACTTGGGTTCAGGGCTTTGGCAGCAAATGACTGCCCTCAACCCTTCTGCTCTTCTGCCTCCCTCACCTAGGCCTGGGACCACTTTAGAAGAGACATGTATGGCCCCGTCTGCTATGGAGACCTCCAGATCCCAATCCTGGGACAGCTGCTGGGACGCCTCCTGCTTTTCTATTCTTCCAAGGAAGAGACAAGCTTTCCAGCTTATGATGCTCTTCTTGCCCTCAGCAGATTAATCCATAACCAAAAAAGTAAGAGAAGCAATCCACAATGGTGGGCTTCATCCCTCCGCACACAGACATCTCCTGATAGCTCTGCTCCCCTTCCTGACTTCCTTTGCCCTCACAGCTGCTTCCCTTAGCATCCCAGCTGTCATTTTGCTGCAGAAGCTGAGTGCTCTCCTGATGCCCAGGATCTGTTCTCTGCTACTCTCCTTCCTCCCTCCTTTCAGCATCTTGAACCCCGCTCGCTGCGTTGTGGTCCCACAGCCAAAGCTACCATTGATTATCATGTCACAAAGCCACGTCTTCCCTGTTAGTGAAGAGCAGATCCATCTGTGCATCCACCAGACCTGGCTGGTCTCTCCAGTGCCTGTAACAAGAAGCTATTCCTGACGCCCTCCAGAAATCTCCTTGGCCGCTTGCGTCCTGCCATCTTCCAAATGGATCTCAGGGCAGTTTGGTAAGGTTGCTGGCAAAGCTGCTGTGTCTTATGGACTCTTCTGTGTTTTTCCCACTATTTAGGCAGGTCAGTGGCAAAGAGTAGAGCACAAGAGCTCCATTGGAAACCTGACAGACCCTCCGTCCTGTATCAACCCACCACCAAAGACTTTGTCATGGTAAGGAGCTCAACCCTTGCTGGGACTCTTGCCTGTGGCATCAAGAGAGGACTTGAGTGGGGCTGCTGTGGTTTCCCTGGTCTCCCTTGTCCCTGGCGACAGGGTTCCTGCTGTCCCCACACAAGGACTATGTGAGGGCGGCACTCTGGTGTCCCAGCAGCAGCTCCAGCCCTCCTGGCCACCAGCGAGCTCTGGCTCTCTGTAGGGCCAGCACGCCATGCCCATGAGCCCAAGCCTCCTCCCTTCACCCTGGGGACCCTCTGCTCTCATCCTCCCCCCTGCAGAGACTGCAGCCCCTGCTGCCACCTTTCCTGTGGGCACTGCTGACAGCACTGCCAGGCATCTCTCGCTAGGGCTGCTCGCTCTGCCCAGCTAAACACACCATCACTCGGTGCGACGTGTTTACTTCCTTCCTTTCTTCCTCTCATAGGAGTTTGCAGAACACCTCAGACGTTGGGAGATGACAGACGTCGTTCTTGCAGCCATCGAGGCGATGAGAGACTCCAGCATCTTTGACAAGGAGGCAGCAAGAAGCGTGCTGGATCTCTTCATGAGATATCCCAGCTCCTGGCTGGCAGATGTAAGTGCCCTGTGGTGGCATTGACCTGCCCTTGAGCCCTGTTCCTCCCTCCCTCCCAAACCCAAGTGTCAAGGTGGCACCTGAAGCCACCTTAAGCCAGCAGAGAGGGATGGAAAGGGCAGCTGAGGAAATGGCTGCACTCCAGGGGCACCCCCATCCTCACCTGTATCCCCTCCAGGTGCCAAAGATCATGAGCTGCATCCATGAAAACCTGGAATGCATCAACATGGAGTCAGCCCGGCAGAGCGTGGGGTCACTACTTCTCACGTTGACTGACCAGGACCCCATCAAAGTGGTCCTGAGCCTGTTAAAGCTCTCTCTACCAGAAGACAGGTACTGGCCCCAAAAGCCATGAGGGCTTGTTGCCTGTGGGAAGAGGGGTCCAGAGACTTTCTGGCTGCCAAACTCAAAGAATACTGCAGGACATCCCCAGGGAGCAGGGCCCTCCATCCCACCAAGCTTCCCCAATCCAGTGAGTGGCCAGGCCCGCCGAAGCCAAAGCTGGCCAAGCCAGAGCCCTGCCGCCATGCTCCTCCAGCCCCACAGGGAACACCACCTCAGCCCTCTCCTGCTGCCCAGGGCATCCCAACCGAGCGCCAGGGTCTGCATGGTGTGAGGCTGTCCTCAGCCATGCTGCTGTGGCCAAGGCGGCCCTGCTGACGGAGTGCTTTGGCTTGCAGCAATGGCACAGCAATGTGGGAGGTGATGCTTTCTGTCCCTCACACTCTGGAGAAGATCTTGGAGAAGCTCCTCAGCCACGTCCAGGGCAGGGAATCGTACTCCCCGGTGAAGTCCACCATAGAGAGCGCCTACATCACTCACTTGGCTGTGAGTTACCTTGACAAAAGTGAAAAGGCTTTGGTCACCTTCAGCGGGCCCTGCAGGCTCTGCCAGCATCTCACTGCTGTGTTTCTTTCAGCTGATGGCCTCCACTGAGTTCCAGTCAGAGGATTGTAGTAATGCCTATCAGAGGCGTTCAAGTCTGATGACAGTCTCGCTGTTGCTCAGATGCCTCATCCCGCTGTCGGAGAGACGTGACATGGTGAGAAGGGTGTAGCCAAGGGGTGGCACATTGGCAGCCAGGGCTTCCTGGAGCACTTTTGCCAGGGTGGTCTTCGACCATTTCACAAAGAAGCAAACTGTCTTTTGTACAGGCAAGAAAAATGCCAGTCCTCCTGCCACAAATCAGGGAGTTCCTCGAGCATGGCGACACCGATATCAAGACGAATATCCTGGTCATCTTCAGAAATGTGATGGATCACTTGGAGAGGAAGGAAGCCAGCCCCATTGCTGTGCAGCTGGCGGAGGAGAAGCTCCTGCCCCTCTTTGATGCTGTAAGGCTGATGTGGGAGACTGAGCCCTGCAGATGGGCACTCTGCGACAAGAGCTGCCCTTCAGCCCAGCCCTGTGGGCAGCACTCGGAGCAGGGTCTGCTCCCCTGGGCTCTGCTGGGATGGCGTCTGGGCTTTGCAGCCCAGCACGGCTTCTCCCTCCTGCAGAATCTGGCCCTGGAGCATCTCCCCTCCCATCTGCCAGGCTCACGCCCTTGGGCTGATGCTCACAGGATGCAGGGAGGGGCTCTTTCTCAAGTCCCCCTCTCCTTCTCCCTACCAGGAGTCCAGCCAGCTGCGAGAGCTCTCCATCAGCCTCTTCAGAGATCTGGTGGAGACTGTGGTGGGGAAAGAAAAGAGGATGATGAAGAAGAAAGTGCAGAGGACCCTGCTTCCACTCTTCTTTCACACGCAGGACAAGGCAGACAGCGTGTCCAAGGTACAGATATCAAAGGTGGCCAGGGACACAGGGAAGGATGTGCTGAGCCCCTGGAAATCAGGGCCAAGAGCTGCTGCAGTTGGACTGTGGGAGCGTGCGTCACCTTGGGGTCCCGCTGCCCAAGTCACTGAGGACAGGGCAGAGCTCCCCTCCTTCCTTCCGCACCCCGCCGTGCCTCTTGCTGCAGAAGCAGAGGGGTCCCCTCCCAGCTATGCTTCCTCCTTTCAGCCCTCCTCCAGTGCAGCCCTGAGGAAGGGCGCCTGCAGTCCCAGTGCCAGCAGGGGCAGAGAAGCTGGCACAGACATTTCCCACCCCTGCCCTGCCCAGTCCAGCAGGGCTGGGCAGCAGCCCATGGCCCGAGCTGTGAATACGTGCGTCCCTACAGGCTTCCCTGCAGCTGCTGGAAACCATGGCTTGGAGGCTCAATCCCTGTTCCCCCAGGCTGTGCCAAAGAGACCCCCAGATGTTTAGGCCAGGGCATGTTCCAGCTCCCCAAGGGCAGGATCACGCCAGGAACAAAGCCAAGAGGAGAGGGCTGCCAGGTCTCCTTCCCCGGACTGTGGTGCCATCTCCCAGCTTTTACCACTCTGCAGGCCTCCAGGGAAGCCCTCCTTGCTGTAGCAGAGCTCCTCAAGTGGAAAGAACTCAAAGACCTGGTGCAGCCACAGCAGATGTGGAGGACGGTCGAGTACTCGGTGAGGACAACACCCAAGGCCCAGGGCCCAGGCTGGACGGGGGGTGTCCCCCCGGGTCTAGGGTGTATGCTGTGCAGCTGTGCCTTGCTTGCCCCACTCCAGCCTGGAGCCCACAGCCTGGAGCTGCGTCCTCCTTCCCTGCCCTCAAGAACAGAGCCCCCCAGGGCGTTTCCTGCACCCAGTGTGAGGGAGGGGTCTCAGGAACAGGGGTGCTGGGAGGAGGGACGTGCCCAGATAACTGGAGAGAGATGGTGACATGCCTGTACTGTTGTGCTCTCTCCAGCTGCTGCAGGACAGGAGCAAGGTGGAAGCATACTTGAAGCAGAGCCTGCCATACCTGAAGAACACTCAGGCCACCTTGCGAGAGGCAGCCATCAGATTCATTGGTGAGCCACAGCCCCCGGGGTCCCTCTTTTGGCAGCCTGGCCCCCAGCTGCCCCGAGGAGGGCCCACCATGCAGGTGGGCTGACTGGGAGCCTTGCTGTGTCCCACCGACCTCGGGGACTGTTCTTCCCTGGGCTCAGCCCTGCTGAGGGGCAGAAGGGCATGCAGCCAAGGCGGCAGGGCCAGGGGCTCTGCTGGGGAGCAGAGGTCTGACAAAGCTCTGTACCTAGGGCTTGGTGCGTGGCACCTGAGGGACCAAAATGAGAAGAAGCTGAAGGATATCTGCAACGGTGAGCAGGGGCAGCACTGTGCTGCCTGGGACTGGTGGGGCACGGGACAGAGCCTGGGCAGGGGGCTGCCATCCCTGGCCCTGCTGCAGGGAACTGCTTCAGGAGCAGAGGATCGTGTCAGGGGCACATGGGCCTTCCTGAGCAGCAGCTTCCAGCTGGTCTGATGGCCGCACCTGCTTCTCCTGGCCAGAGAAAGAGACAGACACGGCTGGCACAGGAGGGTCTCTGCAGACTCGGGGTTTCACCACTGCTCTGTTTTTTTCTGTCACAGACCTCAAGGCCCTGATGAATGACACTGAACCCTCAGTCCAGTCCCTGGCAGCTCAGACCTTGCTGATCCTGGGGACACCAAGGAAGCAGCAAACCTCGGGGTGGTCCCTACGAACACTGTGCTGCTGGCTCTGCAGAGACAGGGAGAGGTGAAATAAGCCTCTGCAAAACGGCCGTATTTGAATACTACTTTTTTTTTTCTAAATAAAGCTGGAACAAGCAGTCCAGTGCAGTGATGTCCTTCCCATGGGGACAACCCTGAGTGTGCCGAGCCCTTACATTAAGCAGAAGGATCCTAGAGTCAGACCCTGTTATGGTGGCTGGTGTGTGTAAATCCGTAACAGTAGACAAGTAGTTGTGAGGGAACACAGCTGGAACAGCTGAACCAAATTACCAAAGGGGTAGTCCATACCATATGACGTTGTGGTCAGCAACAGAGCTGGGGAATTGAGGTTGGCAGAGGAGTGGAAATTGGCAATAATCTTGTGTTGTAGCTGGCAAGATGGTGAATGGTGACATCTAAGACACCTCCTCACACTCTCTAAATCGTAGAATATCATATGGTTTGGGTTGGAATGGACCTTTATAGATCATCTACTTCCAACTCCCCTGCTGTGGGCAGAGACATCTTCCACTAGATTAAGTCCCGTCCAGCCTGACCTTGAACACTTGCAATGATGGTGCATCCACAGCTTCTCTTGGCAACCTGTTCCAGTGTCTCACCACCCTCACAGTGAAGAATTTCTTCCTTATAGCTAGTCTAGATCCACCCTCTATCAGTTTAATACCATTACCCCTTGTTCCATCAGTACAGGCCCTGGTAGAGAAGTCTCTTGCCAACTTTATGTATTGAAAGGCCACAAGAAGGTCTCCCTGGGGCCTTCTCTTCTTCAGGCTGAAAAACCTAAACTCTCTTAGCCTTTCTCCTTAATGGGAGAGGTTCTTCCAGTCCTTGGATCGTTTGTGTGGCCTCCTCCGGACCTGCTCTAACAGATCCATGTCTTTCTTGGGCTAGGACCCCTAGAGGTTGACACAGTACTCCAGGTGGGGTGTCCAGGTCTCTCTGGATGGCATCCCTTCCCTCTAGCATGTCAACTGCACCACTCAGCTTGGTGTCATCCATAAACTTGATTGTCCCGAGGGGACATGAGGGCAAACGGGGACCTTGAGGCACCTGAGTTGGGATTTGCAAGGAAAGGTGCAAGGCAGCAGACTTTAACTCACAGAAGCAATGCTCACGCACCAACACCATCATCTTCATTTTAAAGTGTCTAAAGGACTATGCTTTTTTAAAATGTCATATGCAAATTCTTATTACTCGGTGGAAGAATTAGCAGTAGTTTCCTTTCCTCTGAGAAGAATGCCAATGTCTGGAGTGGTGTAAAGTTGTGTGTTTTAGTCTCCTGCTCATGTTAACTTGCACAGTTCCAAGGCTTTGACACATGCACATGCTCAGCAATTCACCAAGAGCAGAAAAAGAGGTTTGAGATTCAGCACAAGTAGTTGGAGAGTTAGGACAAAGGCGAGAATGGGGCTGGAGCTATAGGCCTGCCAGCACTGGGGATCCCTGGGGACAGAAGCAAAGGACAGTGGCCAGCCCCCGTGGGAAGAATGACGGGAGCTCTGTCCTTCCTTCTGGCAGCAGGAGGATGCCCTGGGCCATGCCAGGACAGGGCGCCTCTCCTCTCTCTGCCTGGGGAAGGCGAGGCCAGAGAAAGGCCCTCAGGTGCTGGGCTCAGCACCAGCCATTCCTCTTCTCTCCTCCCCAGTGCCAGCTGAGCTCCTGACTGCTCTGCCTGCTCCTGCCTCGCTGTGCTGGGAACTGGCGTGACAAGGACAGACAGACTGGGGTAGTTACGGCATCTCTCCAGGTTTCCTGGGTTTGCCTTGCTCCTCCTTCCTGTAACGTTTCCTGGGCTAGTCACTAGATATGTGAAGAGAGAAGCAAATTAGGCCATGAGCGAAGTTTCAAATTAATTTATTAATTTATTCTTACAATAAAATATGCTTCCATTTTCTTATAGGAAACAGCCTGAAAGATAGAAGCTGAAGCAGCATGGTTAGTACAGAGTTTAAATTTTCTTAACTGTGTTCTGGCCAAATGCCTAGTCTTAAACTTTTACAGCCAGCTGAACCACTGGTTATTTTTCACCCCTGCACAATTCTGTGTTGCTAAGATTTTACCAGCCATAGTTACGGACTCTGGGCTTGTCCTGTAGTGAGGTCAAAGCAGGTATTGAGGAAAAAAAGAGTGTAAGCATTTTCCAGAATGCTTACGAGATGGCAGCAGCTGGTTGTAGACAGGTGGGAACACAATGAAATGAGCAGTGCTCCTCAGAATGGGAACAGTGATGCGGGTAGGGGCGTAGTGTGACGGTTTGCATGGCCTTGAGCAGCACAGCAGGCAGCTGGGCTGGCTGCCAGGGGTACATGAACAGCTCCTCCCGCGTGTGAAGATGGGGAGAGGAGAGGAGAGGACACTGCTGTTCTCTGTTGGGGTGTAGCAGGGGACAGTCAGTGGAAGTTGCTCTCTGCACATTTAATTAAGTGCTGTTGTCTTGGTACACCCAGAGGGTGATGATTCCCAGGCGGGGGAGCCACTGGGTGAAGGACTCCAACCCCCAGCATGCTGCGGGGATGCGCCAGCTCTGCTCAAGCTGTTGGCCAGAAGAGCTAAAGCCTTGTGCCATCTGCAGCCAGAAATCTGCAGAGGAAAATAGTGAGGTGAATGCCAGGGCCAGGACCGCCTAGTCATCCCAGTCATCATTGGCTAGGCCAATGTCATCCCAGTCTTCAGAAAGGGCAAGAAGGAGGACCTGGGAAACTACAGGCTGGTCAGCCTCATCTCCATCCCTGGAAAGATGACGGAACAGCTCATGCTGGGTGTCATCTCAAAGCATATGGAGGAAAGCTATCAGAAGTAGTCAACATGGATTCACCAAGGGGAACTCATGTCTGACTAACCTGATAGCCTTCTACGATGGCATGACTGGATAAGGAGAGGGCTGTGTGACTAGCAGGTCAAGGGAGGCTATCCTGCTCCTCTATTCTGCCCTGGTGAGGCCCCATCTGGAGTACTGTTGCCGGTTCTGGGCTCCCCAGTTTAAGAAGGACAGGCAACTGCTGGAGAGGGTACAGTAGAGGACCACAAAGATGATTAGGGGCCTGGAGCATCTCTCATATGAGGAAAGGCTGAGGGACTTGGCCTTTTTATTCTGGAGAAGAGAAGATCAAGGGGGGATCTGATCAACACCTATAAATACTTAAAGGCTGGGTGTCAAGAGCATGGGGACTGTCTTTTTTTCAGTGGTGCCCAGTGACAGGACAAGAGGAAATGGGCACAAACTTGACCATAGGAAGTTCCATCTAAACATGAGGAGGAACTTCTTCACTTTGAGGGTGGCAGAGCCCTGGAAGAGGCTGCCCAGAGAGGTGGTGGAGTCTCCGTGTGGTGGAGACGTTCTAAAGCCGCCTAGACACGTTCCTGTGCAACCTGCTCTAGGTGGAGCTGCTTTGGCAGGGGGGTTGGACTAGATGGTCTCCAGAGGTCCCTTTCAACCCCAAATCATTCTGTGATTCTTTGATTCTGTGACCAGAGGGTGGGAATTGCTCCTCTCAGGAACCTCTTCTGCTTGTACCAAAACCAGGCCTCTTCTCCCCACTCCTTGGAGGCCTCTATTGCCCTCAGTCTGCTGAGAGATGACCTGTGCTGTGGAAGCTTCCAGCAGAGCAGGCATGCTGTGAACACAAACTGCATCGACACCACTGAAACTTGCCTTTTGTTTGGAGGGTACAGGGGGCAAAGGCTTGGGACAAGCACTGGTCTGGGAGACACAGCCCGGTCCCATCTGCTCTGGATGAAGGAGAGTCTTATCCAGTTAGCACAAACAGGGCAGGTTTGTTTTACAGCTTCAGTGGGGTTTGAAGTGGTTTTGAAAACAGGGTCATAAACCAAGGAAACAGTCGCACGACCTATTTCTGCTAATGAACAGGTTTACCAATCCCTTGGGCATTTTTAAAATCTACAAGATAAGAGAGAGCTGTAGAAGGTAGGGGTAGGTATTAACCAGCAAGAGAGCTGGTTAATACTCAAGCACAGCTTCCTTCAAGCTCAGGATCGTTGCATCCCTATGAGCAAGAAATCAGGCAAAGAAGGCAGGAAACCTGCATGGGTGAGCAAAGAGCTTCTGGAAAAAGTCAGATTGAAGAAGGAAGTTTACAGAATGTGGAAAAAGGCACTGTTCACTTGGGAGGAATATAGGAACGTTGTCAGAGTATGCAGGGATGCAACAAGGAAGGCTAAGGCGTACTTGGAATTAAACCTGGCAAGGGGTGTCAAGGAGAGTAAGAAGGGCTTCTTCAAGTAACATCAGCAGTAAAAAGACGACCATCGAAAATGTGGGTCTGCTGCTGAATGAGATGGGTGCCCTGGTGATGGAGGATGCAGAGAAGGCAGAGCTACCGAATGCCCTCTTTTCTTCAGTCTTTACTGCTAAGGACAGCCCTCAGGAATCCCAGACTCTGGAGGTAAGAGAGAGCCTGGAGAATGGAAGACTCTCCCTTGATTGAGGAGGATTGGGTTAGAGATCATTCAGGCAAACTTGACACCCACACTCATGGGCCCCAATGGGATGCACCCACGAGTGCTGAGGGAGCTGGCAGATGTTGTTGCAAAGCTGCTCTTCATCATCTTGGAAAGGTCATGGAGAATAGGAAGGGTGCCTGAGGACTGGAGGAAAGCCAATGTCCACACCAGTCTTGAAAACAGGCAAGAAGGAGGACCTGGGAAACTACAGCCCTTCCCAGCAGAGGCTGTTTTGGCCAAGCAAGAAGCCCTGGGGAGAGGGAGGCAAGGGAAGAGCAGAGCTGGCTCCCGCTCCAAGCTTGCAATGGGCAAGAGAGGCGGAGAGAGGCAGGGCAGGAGTGGTGGCCGGGAGGTGGCAGCGCAGCGGGCAAGACCCCAGGCCAAAGGGCCGCGAGGAGCCCTGAGCAGGGGCTGTGCTCAGTGCTGCAGAGGACAAGCAGCAGCCCCGGGGGCCTGCCTGGGAGTCTCGAAAGCTTCCTCCCCCCGGATGCGGGGCCCCAGGGCCACCTTGGTGCAGCAGGAGCAGCCGGCTCCTGGCCCAAAGGGCCCAAAGGAGCCCTGGCCCTTAAGGGGCCCTGCTCAGTGCTGCAGAGGAAGGCAAAAAAAAAACCCCAGGATGCTTGCTAGGCCACCTCGGGGTAAAACAAGGCCTTCCTCCCTCCAGCTGCAGGGCACGAGAGGCCACCTTGGTGGTGTAGGAGCAGCAGGCAGGAAGCGTGCAGGCAAAAGGGAGCAGAGGAGCCCTGACAAGTGCTCATGCTCAATGCTGCAGAGGAAGGCAAAAAACCCCCGGGGAGCAGTGCCAATGTGCCCCCGGGGGAATCTTCCTTCCTGAGCCCAGCTGGTGCTGGCCATCGATGGGCTGTTCCCTGAGCATGTGAACAAGACCTGATTCCTCGTCCCACAGGCTGGTCCCGGCCTCCTGGGAGATGCCTAAGCCCTATTCTCCCTCAGCCTGGAGCCATCTCTGGGGCTTCCAAGAGTGACCAAATGCTCCTACCTTGATTCCCCTTGGGAGCAAGCATCCTTCCCGTGCCTGGCGGGACACCAGTGGGTGCCTCCAAAGCACTGGGACCCCTTGCAACTTCTCTGCATCCCCATTTCCTAGGGCTCTGCAGTGCTCCTTCTGAAAGCACGTCCTTGGTCTTGTCACTTCTCTCCACCTGAGAAGGATTTCCATCCATCCATCCATCCATCCTTCCTTCCTTCCTTCCTTGCTTCCTTCAGATGGGCTTATATCACGTCTCCATCCGTCCTCCCTCAGCCCCTACCAGAGAATTCCAGTGGTTCCTCCAGGCCTTCCTCTTGGATGTCTTTGGGCTGCCCTCAGGCCAGTTCTGTCAGCGGGACGCAGGAGGCTGCTGCCTTTTATCCTGGCCGGGGCATTGTGACATCTGCCTTGCCGGGTGGTGGCACGGTGACATGGGGGTGATGGGCCCCCCGTCCCTGCACAGCCTCATCCACCCTGCAGCGTCCTTGGGAGGAAGGTGTTTGGGGTGCTGGCCCAAAGGCCTTAGGGGTGCTGGCCCTGAGGCAGTGCCTGTGCCCAGGGGGCTGTCCCTGCCCTTGGTGGCCATGCCGAGGGCAAGCTGCTGGGGGTCCCAGACACCTCCTCTGCCACTCAGCAGCCAAGGACAATGCTGGGGCTCTTCCTCTCCTCTCAGGCCAGGCCAGAAACCAAGGCTGCAGCCCAGAGAGCTCTATGCTGTCCCCTCTCTGCAGAGCTCGCATCCAGGAGGCTCTTGTTTGCCTGGTCCCCTGAGTGGCAGGACTAGGAGTGTGGGAAGAGTGACTTTGCGCTTGTGGACGCTGACATTGGAAGGAATCAGCTGTCTCAGCTGAATGTTCAGAACTCCACGGAGCCCGATGGGATTCCCCCCGGAGCAGTGAAGGGGCTTGCGCGTGTTGCTTCAACAGCCTTCTCGGCCACCTGCCTTGGGATGTCTTGGGAGTCTGGAGAGGTCCCCGCTGACCGGAATCTCACTAACGATAACGCTATTAACAATAACGTTAATTAGTAACAAATATTATTAACAATAATGCAGTCTACAAGAAGGGCCATCGTGAGCCCGTCGTGAGGAAGCTAGAGTCCTTGTTGGTGTCAGCTCAGTTCCTGGAGAACCTGTGGAGAAGATGATCCTCCTGGGAGTGATCTGCCTCTAGAAAGACATTGAAAGAATAATGCAATGCTCAGGCCCCGCCAAGGTGGGTTCACCAAGGGAAAGTCCTGTTTAAGGGATCTGAAATCCCACTCCATTCTGGTCGCCCAGCTGGTGGGTGAAGGGTAGCCCAGTGCATGGAGTTTTTCTGGATTTTAGGAAGGCTTTGGATAGTGTGGGTGACAGCATCCTGCCGGACAAGTTGTCCAGCTGTGGGCTGGATGGGTGGGTTCCCAGTGTGCTGCAGAGCAGGGCTGAAAGCGTTGTCGTGAGGGAGGCTCCCATGAGGCTGGCGACCAGTCCCCAGAGCTGCTCCTCAGGGCTCGTTTGTAGTTTGGGGTTCTTTTCCAGGCTTTTCTCTGTGCTCTGGATGCAGGAGTTGAATGCAGTGTGCGTAAGTTGGCTGCTGAGAGGTTGGCTGGGATGTGCTGTTGACGTGGGGAAGAAGAGGCCTTGCGGTGGGATCTGGGTGGATGAGAGCACTAGGCTCTGATGAATGGCATGAAATGGAACAAGACCAAATTGTGGATTCTGCACCTGGCAAGAAGTAATGGGAAATGGGAAACTTTGGTCCTCCACATGCTGACCTTTGACCTGACATGGTGACGCCTGACCCCAAACACCGTGACTTCTGACACCACATGGGCACCTGTGACCCCTACACGGTGCCCTCTGAAGCAACGCATGGAGACTCTTAAACCCTCATGGTGACCTTTGACCCCACACAGTGCCCCCTGATCCATATAGTGACCTTTGACCTCCTACATGGTGACCTCGGAGCTTACATGGGGACCTTTGACTGCACATGGTGGCCTGTCAGCTATAGAGTGACACCAGAACCCGCACAGTGACCTGTGGGAGACTGGCTAGCTGAGAAGGGTCACATAGACATAAATCAGCTAGCCCAGCAAGAGTTCAGTAAGCACCGTACTCAGCTTATCTAGCTGCCAACACTGCAAGGCCGTTCTGGCCTTGAAGGCAGCTGTTGTCCAACAACAGGATGTCTTCCCTCTGTTGCTCCT
The DNA here is from genome assembly GCA_003697955.1 of Calidris pygmaea. Classification (NCBI taxonomy): domain Eukaryota; kingdom Metazoa; phylum Chordata; class Aves; order Charadriiformes; family Scolopacidae; genus Calidris; species Calidris pygmaea. The sequence continues at coordinate 31,010 of QJSC01010281.1, forward strand.
ACGTGTGAGAAGGAGAACATGTAATCATAATAAATGAAGTTTTGGGTGGAACTTACCTTTATAGAACTAACCAATAATGAGCTTGCATTTTGCAATATGTATGAGCTAATTATAAATGAGCATAAAAGAATGATAGTGTGTCTAAATAAACGAAGCTTGTTGATCACTCATATTGAGTGCGCCTGTCTTCCCTCCATCACGACAGTGACCTGTGATTCAAAGGGTGACCCCTGACATCACATGATGACCTCTGACCCTGCAGTGTGACCTTTGAGCCCCATTGGTGACCCTGGAACTCCCATGGTCACCTCTGACCCCAGTGACCCCTTTGCAGAATCACAGAATCCCATGGGGTTGGGAGGGACCTCCAGAGATCAGCTCCTCCAACCCCCCTGCCAAAGCAGCTCTACCTGCCGCAGGTTGCACAGGAACGCGTCCAGGTGACTTTTGCATGTCTCCAGAGCAGGCGACTCCAGCACCTCCCTGGGCAGCCGATTCCAGTGCTCTGCCACCCTCACAGCAAAGAAGTTCCTCCTCCTGTTGAGGTGGGACTTGGTCTCTTCCAGTTTCTGCCCACTTCCTCTTGTCCTATGGCTGGGCACCACTCAAAAAGGACTGGTCCCACACGGTGACCTTTGACACGACATGATGACCTCTGACTTCCACACGGTCACCTTTGACCTTATTCAGACAACTCTGACACTACTTAGGGAGACGTGAGCTGAAACAGTTGCCCTGAGCTCACACGGTGACCTTTTACATGACACAGTGACTCCTGACCCAAAAGGTTACCTGTGCTTTTCTTTAGTGATTGTAGACATGTGGGCTCTGATATCAATGATAAAATTTACTGTCATTTTCCGGGGTCCAACAGGGATGGTAATGACAGGTTCAGAGTTTTTATTAGAGAGCCATTGAATTGCTAATATCTGTCGGGCAGGGTGGCTCACTGCCCTCCCTGGGGATAGGAGGTTTTTGGCTGGGATTCTGACAAATCAATCAAATTAGGGTCTGGTGCAGAAGGCACAATTTCTTCACTACTTGGGGATTTTCTGGTTAGAGGCTTTTCCCCAGCCAAATTCTTTTTTCTAGTTAAAGATTGGACCAGTGTACGGAGGTCCTCCATGGGGACTCCATGCAAAAATTTTTGAGGTACCCCCAAATTTAGGGCTTTATGCCACAATTCATTTCGTTCTTTGTCACGTTTAAGCCTTCCATCAGATTTAGGGGTTTGAGCCTGGGTTTGGACTTGTCGAACCTTTCGAGTGTGGTTGGAGGGCTTTTTACCAGTTAGGCTGACCCAGCCCATTCGGCGCCCATAACTTTCAATTTCTTGTACATGTTCTTTCCAGGTGTGTTTGTAGTGATGCCGGCTCTGCCTACAACCATCACAAACACCTTGTATGTGTTCCTGAGTGCTGACTACAAAGTGCTTAAAGCAATCAGAGAGACCACGGAGGAGAGGGGCTAATCGACTGGGGTTGATAGGAGCTGACATTGGGGATTTCCGAAACTCTTCTCTGTCATACACGGCTTGCAGACAGGCTGCTTTCCTTATTGTTGCAGACAGATCAGAGTAACCTGATGCTCTGATTTCTAACGGCTCTGCCCCTTTCTAGTGGATCCATACCACCTGCTTGAGCAGTTAGGGAATAGTTATGATCTTCAGGCACTGTAGTTAAAAACACTCCTGGTCCTCAAGAGTCTCCTGCCTCTTCTTCATTTAACATAATTCTGTCGCCCCCCTCAGAAGAAACTCACCACACATACTCCACAGCCGACTTCCCTGGCCGTCTTGAGTAGTTGTCCTTTAATTTTGCTCACTCAGTGGAGGTCCATGGAACAGTATGTACAGTGGTACGGATTTCATCATCATCATCGACTGCTGTTCCAGTTTTAACTAGAGGTCATAAAGGAAAAACTTGGGATTTAAAAGCAACAGTCTCTTCACTGTCATCATCCTCCTCATCACTGTCAGACCAAAAATCTCCTTAGGGTTCCTTAGGGTTCTGTCATGTTCCGTAGGGGCCCATAAAGCCCTGTACAAGCCCGTAGTGTTGTGTAGGGGCCCGTGGGGTTCCACAGGGGGCTGTAGAGTTCTGTAGAAGCCCATGGTGTTTCACAGGGGAGTGAAGATTCCACAGCCAAAGTCTGTGATGACACATCAGATATGGGAACTAGGTGATCCAATGGAACTAATAAGTGGCATGCTTGCTACCCTGAGCCAACAGCCTGTCAAATTTTGATGAAATGCTGTCCTTTGTGCAAACTTTGCTCATTATAATGTCATTATAATACCAAACCACACCTCCAGCCCGGAGGCTACCTGCCTCCAAGGTGCCAAGGTACGACCACTCCTCCTTGAGTCTGCACCCTGAATTTTTCGTAAACTCTACCTTTAGATGCGAGGTGAGAAAATTTTACACCAATTGTAATAAAAGTATTTATGACTAAAGTCACTCAAACTCCACTGTGAAGATAGAAAATAGTATAAAACTAGCCCAAGAAAGGCAGGATGCTAGGGAAGATACCATCATAAACAAGTCAGGGAGGATCCCATGACGGACTTGTGGGACCAGTCAAGGGGCTGAGCCTTTCTTTCCCCCCCAACAGGGATGCTTGTGGGTAAGACTTAGGCTATACCGAGTCCTTCCTTGGGAAACTTAGAAAACTCTCTAGAGGGTTACCTGTTACTTTTCTAGCCAGGCTGTATTGTTTGTAACTTGATTGCGCGCTTTGTACTATTAACAATATTTTTACTTGCACATGCTTTGCAGACAGTGTTTATATCACTAGCAAACCATAAGAACCTTCATGTCTGTTGCTAAAATAAACTGCACTACTTAAGTAGCTAGCCATTTCAGTTTCTCATTGAACGTGACCAAACGCTACAATGTGGCCGTGCTAGTTCATGAGCACGACTAGACTGAGGGTGCAGTCCACTGTTAGTCTATCTGGAATCGTGAGAGTTTAATATCTTGAATGCGACCGGACTGATAGTGGTGAATTGGGCATCACTCAGAATTTAAACCTAGCCACACCTAGCCTCCCACCTCAGTCAGGAGTGTTAGAACACAAGGGGGTTTATTTTCTGCCAAAACTATTTTGCCCTTTTTTGGCACAACAGTAATTGGCGCAGCAAGCAGGTTTGCTATGGATACAGGTCTGCAAAAATATGATTGTGCCCCTTTCCAAGCTGGGAAGGAGTGGGCCCAGAAAAATTGGAAGGATGAAGAGAAAGTAGTGGAATGTATTGAGTAGGGTCAGGTTTCACAGAAGCTCAGAGTGGGAAAAGGAAAAGGTGTAATTTGTGCTGTGTTAGGTGCCTGTTTATCTTGTGCACAACAAGAAGCTAAAGAAGCCCCTGCTCCTAATCTAATCTATTCTGTAGAATATGAAACTCTGAGATCAGAAAACAAGGTCCTGAAGTCATCACTGACTTTTCAGAAGGAGACAGGAGAAAAACTCAAAACTCAAGTTAATAAGCTTGTGAGTGAAAACGAGAAATTAGGCAATCGGACTGCTAGACTCTTAAGTGAAAATCTCCAGCTTAAAATGTTATTGGAAAAAGTAACTGGGCTTTTAGATAAGATACAACCCTCTGCCCAGACACAACAAATTCGTAAGTTAATGTGTAGTCCAAATTCTGGAACCCAGACGGTCTGGCCCTTACAGACCACTGCAGACATGAAATTCTACAGTCCCCTACAGAACTCTACGGGCCACAACAGAACCCTACAGAATGCGATGGAACCTGATGGAACGCTACAGAACCCTACTGGCCCCTAGGGAACACTACAAATCCCCACGGGTCCTTAAAGACCCCTGTGGGCACTTACAGAATGCTACAGGCTCCTGCAGAAAACTACGGGTGACTACTAGCCCCTTGGGAACACCACAGGCCACTACGGAACCTTAAGTGACCTTAAACACACAGAACACTACAGGCGCCCGTGGAATGCTACAGGCTTGTAGAAAACTCTATGGGCCCCTACGGAACCTGACAGAACCTGACTGAACCCTAAGGAACCCTACGGGCCCCTAGGGAACACTACGCGTCTCTACTAGCCTTTACAGACACCTACATTTAGGGCACCTACTGTCCCCTACGGAACACCACGGACTTGTACTGAAGTCAATGGGCCCCTACAGAATCCGACAGAAGCCAACTGAACCCTAAGGAACCCTATGTGCCTCTACAGAATTGTACGGGTCTCTACAGGTCCTTACAGACTTCTGAGGGCACTTATGAAAACATACAGGCACCTACCGAACTCTACGGGCCGCTAAGGAAACCGACAGAACCAAACAGAACCCAACAGAACCCTACGGAACCCTACTGGCCACTAGGGAACACTATGAATCCCCACAGGTCCTGAAAGACCCCTGCAGGCACTTACAGAACACTACAGGCTCCTGTGGAACACTATAGGCGACTACTAACCCCTAGGGAACACCACAGGCCACTACGGAACCCTAAGTGACCTTGCACACACCTACAGAACCCTACGGAACTCTACAGGCCCCTACAGAACTTTACGCAACCCTGCAGACCCCTGCGGGTACTTACAGAACCCTATAGGCCCCTATGGAACTCTATGGGCCCCTAGGGAAAACCATGGGCTACTATGGAACCCTAAGTAACCTGACAGGCACCTACAGGCCCCTACAGAACTATATGCACCCCTACAGAACTATACCCGTCCCTACAGAACCCTACTAAACTCTATGGAACCCTACGTAACCTTACAGAACCCTACGGGCCCCTACCGACCGTTTTGGGCACTTACTGAACCCTACGGGCCCCTACAGACCACTACAGAACTTTACGTGCCCATATGAAACACCAAGAGGAACTATGGAATCCTAAGTGACCTTACAGGCACCTACAGGACTCTACGGAACTCTACAGGCCCCTACAGAAACTTACGGAACTCTACAGAACCCTTCAAAACTTTACGGAACACTACAGGCCCCTGCAGACCCCTGCGGGTACTTACAGAACCCTACGGGCCCATAATGAACGCTATGGAACTCTGCAGGCCTCTAGGGAACACCACAGGCCACTACGGAACCCGATGTGACCCTACGGGCCCCTAGGAAAAACTACGGTGCCCTGTGGTCCCTTACAGGCACCTGCGGGTACTTACAGTACCCTACAGGCCTCCACAAAACTCTATGGAACCCTCCAAGCCTGTATGGAACCCGACGTGCCATTAAAGACCCCTACGGGCACTTACAGAACCCTACAGGCCCCTACAGAACACTATGGGCTTGTACGGAACTCTACCAGGCCCCTATGGAACCCGATGGAACCCAACTGAACCCTAAGGAACTCTTCAGGCTCCTAGGGAACACTACAGGTCTCTACAGGCCCTTACAGACCCCAGTGGGCACTTACAGAACCCTACAGATCCCTACGGAAGTGTACTGGCCACTATGGAACCCTACAGAACCCAATGGAACCTGATGGATCCTGACTGAATCCTACAGAATCCTACTGGCCCCTAGGGAACACTACAGGCACCTACAGGCTCCTGCAGAACTCTACTGGCCCCTACGGAATCCTAGGGAATTTTATGGAAACCTACAGGTCCCTACAAAGCCCTGCAGGCACTTCCGGAACCTTATGGACCTCTATGGAACACTACAGGCCACTACCGTCTCCTAGGGAACACCACAGGCCACTACGGAAGCCTATGTGACCCTACAGGTCCCTAACAAAAACTACTTAAGGCCCCTACAGGCCTTAAGAGTCCTGCAGGCACTATCCGAACCCTACTGGCCCCTACAGAACCCTAGGGAACTGTATGGAAACCTACAGATCCCTACAGAGCCCTGTGGGCATTTCCAGAACCCTACAGGCCCCCACAGAACCCTACAAAATGCTGCCAGTTCCTATGGACCCTTACGGGGCCAAGCAGAACACAATGGGCCTCTACGGGCCCCTATGGAACTTTACGGAACCCTACAGGCCCCTACAGAGGCCTGCGGGCACTTACCAAACCCTATGGACTCATAAGGAACACTACGGGCCACTGTGGGCCCCTAGGGAACACTGCTGGCCACTACAGAACCCTAAGTGACCCTACAGGCACCTACAGGCCCCTACAGAACTCTACAGAGACCAAAAGAACCCTATGGAACTCTAAGGAAACCTGTGGAACTTTATGGAACACTATGGTCCCCTGCAGACCCCTGCAGGCACTTATGGAAATGCACAGGCCCCTACAGAACACTACATTCCCCTATGGGACAATCAAGGCTTCTATGGAGCCCTCCTAGCCTGCACGGAACCTTATGGAATCCTACGTGCTGCTACAGACCTTTGCAGGAACTTACAGAACCCTACAGGCCCCTACAGAACATTACAGGCTTTTACGGAATGCTACAGGCCCCTAGGGAGCCCCGTGGAACCCCTCCCCGGGCCACTATGGAACCCAATGGAACTTTACAGGACCCTACAGAACCTTACGGAACCCTACGGTCCTGTACAGGCCCCTACATGCCTTTCCAGGCACTTACGAAACACTACAGAGCCCTATAAAACACTTTGGGGCCCCTACAGAACTGTACAGAACCCGACGAGCCACTATGGAACCCAAGAGAACCTTGCAGGACCCAATGGACCACTACGAAATCCTATGTGACCGTACTGGCAACTATGAGCACCAAAGGGCCCCTACTGAACTCTACAGGACCCTACGAACCTTATGGAACCTTACAGGTGCCTATAGACCCCTGCAGGCACTTAATAAATCCTACAGGTCTCTACTGAACACTATAGGCAACTATGGTACTCTACAAGCCCCTACAGAACCCTACAGAACACTACAGGCCACCACGGAACCCTATGGATCCCTCCCAGCCCCTATGGAAACCTACGAGCCTATACAGCACCCTACGGAACTCTACGGGCCCCTACAGAACTCTACGGAACTCTACAGAACCCTATGGAATTCTACAGGCTTCTATGGAACACTATGGGGCCCTACAGAAACCTACAGAACTCTACAGAATTCTACAGAACTCTACGGAACCCATATGGAACATTATAAGCCCCTAAGGACCCCTACGGAACTTTACAAAACCTTACGGAATTCTACAGGCCTCTATGGAACCCTACAGGCCCGAGGAAACACTATGGAGACCTATGGAACCCTATTGATCCGTAGAAAACTCTATGAGTCCCTTCAGAACCCTACAGAACTTTACTGAAGCCTACAGAACCCTACAGAACCCTACAGAACTTTACAGAACTGTACAGAACCCTATGGAGCCTTACAGAACCCTAGTGAAAACTATGGGGCTCTACGGAACCCTAGGGAACCCTACAGAACACTACAGACCACTACGGAATTCTATGGGCTTCTATGGAACATTATGGAACTCTAGCAAACCCTACAGATTCTATGGAATTCTACAGAACTGTACAGAACCCTACCGAAATCTATCAAACTATATGGAACCATATGGAAGTCTACAGACCCCTACAGAACACTATGGAAGTCTACAGGCTGCTAGGGAAAACTATGGGGCCCTATGGAACCCTACAGAACTCTACAGAACAGTATGGAACCCTAGGGAACCCTACAGATTCTTACAAAACTCAACTGAACCCTACAGAACCCTACAGGCCTTTAGGGAACATTATGGAACTCTACAAACCCTACAAACTCTACAAAACCCTATGGAACTCTGCAGAATTGTACAGAGCCGTACGAGCGCCTACAGGCCCCTACAGAACCCTGCAGAACCCTACAAAACCTTACTGAACTCTACGGGCCCCTTCTAAACGTTACAGAAACCTACAGGCCCCTAGGGAACACTATGGTGCCCTATGGAACCCTACAGAACTCTAGGGAACCGTATGGAACCCTATGAGCCCCTACTGAACCCTACCGAACCCTATGAAGATCTACAGGCTCCTACGGAATTCTATGGGCAACTACAGAAACTTATAAAACTCTAGGCAAACCTATGTAACCCTACGGAACTCTACAAAACTGTATGGAACCCTAGAGAACCCTGCAGAACTCTACAAAACCCTACTTCCCCTAGGGAACACTATGGGGCTCTACGGAACCCTATGAACTCTACGGAACCCTATGGAACTCTACAGGTCCCTACAGAACACTACAGGCATCTACAGAACCTTACAGAACCCTACAAGAACCTAGAGGCCCCTACAGAACTCTCTGGGCCTTTACAGAACCATACGGAACTTAACAGAACGCAACAGAACTCTATGGAGCTCTACGGAACTCTACAGGCCCCTAAGGAACTGTGCGGACACCTGTGGAACCCTACGGAACCTTATGAAACCCTACGAGCACCTACAGGTCCCTACGAAAATCTATGGAACCATAAGGAACTGTACGGAATCCTACGGAACCCTATGGGACCCTGGAGAACACTACTGTCTCTACATAATTCTACTGTACGAAAACCTCTGGAACCCTACGGAAACTTACAGAACTCTACAGGCCGCTACAGACCCCTACAGAACCCTAGAAAAACCTAGTCAACACTTCAGGGTTCTATGGAACCATACAGAACTATACAGGCCCCTATGGACTCCTACAAACTCTACAGAACCCTAAGGAACCTTATGAGCCCTTACAGGACCCTACGGAAACCTATGGAACCTTAAAAAACTCTATGGGCCTCTACGGTACTCTACAGAACCCTACAGGCCCCTATTGAACACTATGGGGCCCTGTGGAATGCTACAGAACCCTGTGGAACCATATGGAACCTTACGGAACTCTATGGGCCCCTACACAATCCTATGGAACTCTACAGAACCTTACGGAACCCTGCAATCACCTACAGGCCCCTACAGAACTCTATGGAACCTTACAGAACTCTACGGAACCCTACAGAACCGTATGGAACCCTACAGAATTCTGCAAAACTTCAAGAAACTCTACGGGCCCCTACTGAACCCTATGGGCCCCTAGTCAACACTATGGGGCCTTATGGAACCCTACTGAACTCTAGGGAACTGTACAGAACCCTATGAGTCCTTATAGAGTTCTACGAGCCCCTACAAAACCTTACAGAACCCTACGAGCACCTACAGGCCCCCACCTATTTCCACAGGCCCCTACAGAACTCTACGGAACCCTACCTAACCCTACAGAACTCTACTGAACTGTATGGAATGCTACTGGCCCATATGGAACTTTACAGAACCCTACTGAATCTTACAGAACCCTATGAGCAACTGCAGGCCCCAGCAGAACTCTAGGGGCCCCTGTGGAACATTATGGAACTATATGGAACTGTACAGAGCCCTACGGAACCTTACAGAACTCTATGGAACCCTGCGGGCCCCTACGGAACTCTACAGGCTCCTACTGAACTCCACAGCACTCTATGAAACCCTACAGAACCCTACAGAATTCTACGGGCTTCTATGGAACACACTATGGGAAACCTATGGAACTCTACAGAACCCTACAGAACCTTACAGAACTCTACAGTCTCCTACAGAACCCTATGGAAACTCACAAAACGCTACAGAAATCTACAAAACCTTACTGAACTCTACGGGCCCCTACTGAACCCTATAGGCCCCTAGGAAACGCCTATGGAGCCCTACGGAACCGTACTAAACCGTACAAAACTCTACCAGCCCCTGCAGAACTTGACAGGCACCTACAGAACCCGACAGAAATATACTGAATTCTGAAACCCCATGAAACTCTACGGAACTATACAGAACATGACAGAACCTTAGGGAACCTTACAGGACTCTACGGGCTCCTACAGAATCCTACTGAACCCTACGGGCCCCTAGGGAACACTATGGGGCTCTACAGAACCGTACCAAACCCTACTGAACTCTACGGAACTGTACAGAACCCTACCGAACCCTACTGAACTCTACGCAACCCTATGGAACATTATAGAACTCTATGGGCCCCTGCTGATTCCTACAGAACTCTACGAGCCCCTACAGAACTCTACGGAACTCTACAGAACTCTACAAGCACCTACGGGCCCCTACTGAAGTGTATGGGCCCCTACGGAAACCTACATAACACTATGGAAATCTACGGAACTCTACAGAACCCTACAAGCACCTACAGGCCCCTACTGAATTCTATGGTCCCCTACGGAACCTTACGGAACTCTACAGAATGCACACAGAACCTTAGAAAACCCTACAGGCCCCTACAGAAGTGTATGGGCCCCTACGGAAACCTACATAACGCTATGGAACTCTACGGAACTCTACCGAAAACCTACGGAAACTTACAGAACCTTTCGGAACTATACGGGCCCCTACAGAACCCGACAAAACCCTATGGGCCCCTAGGAAACACTATGGGACTTTACAGAAGCCTACGGAACTTTATGGAGACTTAAAGAAACCTACAAGCACCTACAGACCCCTGCAAAACTCTTCAGGGCCTTTACGAAACCATGTGGAACTTAACAGAACCCAACAGAACTCTACAGAAACCTACCGGTCCCTAGGGAACTGTAGGTTCCTTGTACAGAACCCTATGGAACTTTACAGAACTCTATGGAACCCTGCAGGCCCCTACGGAACTCTACAGGCCCCTACTGAACTCCACAGCACTCTATGAAACCCTACAGAACCTTACAGACACCTATGGAACCCTACAGAACCTTATAGAACCCTACAAGCACCTACAGAACCGTACGAACTTCTATGGAACATTTAGGAACTCTACAGAACCCTACGGAATCCTATGGAAACCTAGGGAACACTATGGGGCTCTATGGAACTCTACAGAACCATATGGAACCCTACAGGCCTCTAGGGAACACTATGGGGCCCTACAGAATGCTATGGAACTCTACGGAACACTATGGACTCTACGGAAAAGCACAGAACTCTACGGAACCCTATGGAACCTTACAGAACTGTACAAATCCATACAGAACCCTACAAGCCCCTAGGGAATACTATGGGGCTCTATGAAACTGTATGGAACTCTGCAGAACCGTACAGAACCCTACGGAACTGTATGAGCACCTACAGGGCCCTACGCAATCCTACAGTACCTTATGGAACTCTACAGAAACCTACGAAACTCTACAGAACACTATGAATCTCTACAGGACCCTACAGAACCCTACAGACCTCTACAGAACCCTATGAGCACTTACAAGCCCCTACAGAATTCTGCAGTCACCTACGGAACATTACGGAACTCTATGGAACCGTACGGAAACTTATGAGCCCCTACAGAACCCTACAGAAACATACTAAATCTTACGGAACCCTACAGGCCCCTAGGGAACACTATGGAGCCCTGTGGAAGCCTACAGAACTCTACGGAATTGTACGGAACCCTATGAGCCTCTACAGGCCCCTATGGACGGGCCCTTATGAAACCTTACTAAACTCTACATAACCCTATGGAACTCTACAGAACTGTACAGAACCCTAGAGAACCCTACAGAACTCTTTGGAACCTTACAGAACCTTACAGAACTCTACAGGACCCTACAGAACCTACGAGTAATCCTACGAGCTAATAGAGAACACTATGGGGCCCTACGGAACCGTAAAGAACCTTAGGGAACTCTGCGGATCCCTACAGAACCCTATAAAACCCTATGGGCCCCTAGAGAACACTACTGAACCCTACAGAACTCTACTAAACCTTACAGAACCCTACAAGAACCTAGAGGCCCCTACAGAACTCTCTGGGCCTTTACAGAACCATATGGAACTTAACAGAACCCAACGGAACTCTGCGGAATTCTACAGGCCCCTTGGGAACTGTACGGACACCTACAGAACCTGATGGAAACTTATGGAACCCTAAGGAACCTGACGGAATCCTTCGGAACCCTAGAGAACACTATGATGCTCTACAGAACCCTAAAGAACTCTACGAAACTGTATGGAAGTCTACTGAACCCTACAGGCCGCTATGGAATTCCACAGACCCCTACAGAACCCTATGGAAATCTACGAACCCTACTGAGTCTAAGGAATTCTACATAACTGTACAGAACCCTACGGAACCTTACAGAACCTTATGAGCCCCGAGGGAACTCTACAGGCCCCTACGGAACACTACGGAAACCTATGAGCCCATAGGAAACACCATGGAGCCCTACGGAACTCTACAAAGCCCTATGGGACGTTACAGAACTACGGAACCCTACGGAACTTTATGGAACTCTACAAAACTCTATGGAAAACTACAGAGCCCTAAGGAATTCTACGGAACTCTAAGGAACCATATGGAACCCTACAATACCCTATCAGCTACTACAGGCCCTTACGGAATTCTGTGGGCCCCTACAGAAATGTACATAACTCTGCCAAACCCTACAGATCTCTATGGAAGCTTACGGAGCTCTACTGAACTCTACAGAACCCTAAGGAGCTGTACGGAAGCCTACCGAACTCTATGGAAACTTACGGAACCCTACGAAACTTTACAGAACTCTATGGAACCCTACAGAACCCTACCAGCTCCTAGAGGCCCTTACAGAATTCTACGGTTCCCTACAAAACTCTATGGAACCCTACCGAACTCTATGGAAACTTATGAAGCCCTACGGAATGCTACAGAACCCTACAGAACTCCACGGAACTGTACAGAAGGTTGCAGAACTCTACAGAAACTTTTGGAGCCATACAGAACTCTATGGAACCCTACGGATCTCAGAGGAAACTGACAGAGCCCTATAGAACTCTACGGAATTCTACAGAAACCTAAGGAACTCTACAGAAAGTTACGGAGCCCTACAGAAATCTACGGAACTCTACTGAACTCTACAGAACCGTAAGGAATCCTATGGAACTCTACAGAACTCTATAGAACCATACGGAACCCTATGGAATGCTAAGAGCTCCTACTGGCCCTTACCAAAATTCTACGGGCACTACGCAATCCTACATCAATCTACAGAACCCTACGGAACTATACAGAAACTTACGGAGCCCTACAGAATTCTACCAATCTCTATGGAACTCTACAGAACTGTACGGAAGCCTACGGAACTCTAAGAAGACTTACAGATCCTAATGGAGCCTTACTAAAACCTATGGAACTCTACAGAACTCTACTGAACCCTACGGAACCCTACGGAACTTTATGGAACTCTACGGAACTCTACAGAACTCTACTGAACCCTACGGAAATCTACGGACATTTACAAAGCCGTACGGAACTCTACGTAACTCTATGGAACTCTACGGAATCTTATGGAGTCCTACGGAGCCCTAGGAAACTCTTTGTAACTCTACAGAACTTTACGGATCCCTACAGATATCTACAGAAACATACAGAACCCTACGGAACTCTACCAAACCCTATGGACCTCTACGGAGACTTTTGGAGCCCTACAGAATTCTACCAAACCCTCTGGAACTCTGTGGAACTGTACGGAAGCCTACAGAAATCTAAGGAAACTTACGGATCCCGATAGAGCCCTACTAAAACCTATGGAATTCTACAGAGGCCTACGGGACTCTATGGAACCTTATGGAACTTTCTGGAATTATACAGAACTCTAGTGAACCCTACGGAAATCTATGGACACTTACAAAGCCCTATGGAACTCTATGGCACCCTACGGAATCATATGGAATTGTACAAAACCCTACGGAAGTCTATGGAACCCTACAGAACTCTACGGAAGCTTACGGAGCCCTACAGAACTCTACAAAAGTCTACGTAACCCTAAAGAACTCTATGGATTTCTATGAAAACTTAGCGAGCCCTACGGAGCCCTACAAACTCTATGTAATTCTATGGAACCTTACAGAACTCTACAGAACCCAATGGAACTTTACGGATCCCTACAGATCTCTACAGAAACATACAGAACCCTACAGAACTCTACTGAACCCTATGGATCTCTATGGAGACTTTTGAAGCCCTACAAAACTCTACGGAAACATATGGAACTCTATGGAACTCTACGGAAATGAACAGAACCCTACAGAACTGTACGGAAGCCTACGGAACTCTACGGAAACTTACAGAGCCCTACGGAACACTATGGGATCCTACGGAACCCTATGAAACCACACGGAAGTCTACTGAACCCTATGGAACTCTACGGAAACTTATGGAGCCCTAGGGTACCCTATGGAACTCTACAGAAATCTACAAAACCCTATGGAACTCTACAGAACTCTATGGAGGCCTACAGAACTCTACAAAACTCTACAGAACTTTATGGAACTCTACGGAAACCTACGGATCTTTACTGAAACATACAAAAAACTACAGAACTCTACGGAACCCTATGAATCTCTGTGGAGACTTATGGAGATGTACGGAACTCTACGGAACTCTACAATCTGTACAGAAGCCTACAGAACTCTACGGAAAGTTACAGAGCCCTACAGAACTCTAGGGAACCCTACAGATCTCTAAAGAAACCTACGGAAACCTACGGAACCCTATGGAACTCTACAGAAGCTTACAGAACCCTACAGAAACTTACGGAGTCCTACAGAACCCTACAGGACTCTACGGAACCCTAAAAAGCTGTACGGAACCCTACAGAACTCTACGGAAAATTACAGAACCCTCCGGATCTCTACAAATCTCCACGGAAACCTTCAGAACCTTTTGGATCTCTATGGAACTCTACGTAATCCTACTGAACCATACGAAACCCTATGGAAGTCTACAGAAACTTACAGAGCCCTACAGGAATGCTACAGAACCCTACGGAACTCTACGGAAACTTGTGGAACTCTTCGGAGCCCTACAGAGCTCCACCGAATTCTATGCAACCCTAAAGAAAGTTACAGAGCCCTACGGAACTCTATGGAACCCTACAGCCACACCATCCTCAAAACCACTTTTTTTCACTTTTTCCCCGCACAGAGTTCAAAAAATTCCAAAAGTCCAGAGGTGACGCCCGCACCCAAAGTGTCAGCAAGAACAACTCTTACTTTTTTGAAACTTCTCTGGGAACTACTTGCACTTCTACCCAGACTTTGGGGCCACAGGCTTTCCCAGACACTCTATCCTCAAAACCACCTTTATTCACTTTTTTCCCAGCACCGGGCTCAAAAACTTCCAAATGCCCATGGGGGAATGGAGTGGGCTGGGACTCCCAAGTCCTGTCAGCAATCAGTGTATAGTAATTGTAGTTGTCTATTCCTCTCTCAGTGTTATTGTTGTTGTTTTCTTGTTCCCTTTGCTGTTCTGTTCAATTGCCTTTGTCTCAACCCAAGAGTTTTGCCTTTTTCTTCCCATTCTCCCCTCACGGCCATGAAGCATGACGGGTGTCACTCTCTACCCTGTCCACCTGTAAAAAGTATTCTTGCATTATAACCATGGGAACAGGCCCTGGGTTTAGATTCTGGACGCGATTAGCTTATTTTATGGTTAATTGTTCTCCTGCCGGCCTTCCGAGCTCCCAAATTCGTCAGGGGCAGTTATCCACAGAGAATGCATTTTCCCGTGCACAAAATGGGGATCTTTTCTGCAATTCCAGCATGGGATCAAAAGAAAATGCTGCTGGAGTTTTTAATGCAGGTCGTTCTTTTTTGTTGTCAGGGTAAAAAAGCGATACCTAGACCTTTGAAAATAATATTTGTACATGTCTGTTAATGTGTACAATTAATGTAGCAGCTCAAAGGAGAAGGTACTTTAACCACATCTCCTATTTCAAGCTGTATGTTCATAATGCTGAGAGTTGATGACCCGCTGGGGACTTTTTACCAGTTGCCATCTTTTAAGGCTAAATGATCTGGACGTGAAACGGCAGGAAATGCGAGCATGGATCTAATGGTGATGGTGGTGCAATTAGATTTTGAAAAAGCGGTTCAACTACCTAATGTTCATTTTCCATCCCTTGATCTCCATTTTTTTCACTTAGCAGTAAGACCAGTGCTGCTCCTCCTGATGGCAGTGACTGTGTGAGCGGCTTTGTCTGCGGGAACTGCGGTTGCTGTTTGATCCCAAGAAGGGTGTGTGGAGCCACAGGTGTTTGTGTGGTGAGCAGTGGCATTCACCGCAAAGGAAGGAGGAGCAGCAGGTCAAAGGAAATGGAATTGGGTGCTTATGATTTAACAGGAATTCGAATGAAGATGGCGAGGAGTCTTAAATGCCTGCCAGTAGTGCAGGGAGATAAAAGCTGTGGAGTAACTTACCCTTTGTCCTGAAAATGGGGATGAGTGAAAGATGCAGAATCCCAAGGCTGTTGAAGCCCTTTGGGGGGTTGTTACCTGGCGGGAATGTTTGAATAATTGTACTATTTTGCAAGCAATTTCCAGCAATGTTTCTTTATGTGCAGCTGTGAAGCAGGAGGGAAAAATGTCAGCCTGGCTGTTCTAGCTGATGGTGTGAACTCAGGAGCTCAGCTTTGTAAAAATAAAAGTAGGGACTCGGTGCGATACGGATTCCTGTTCCAGGCTCTTGCTTTTTATGTTGTGCTTAGAGAAACTTACTCAGTGTGGTAGCTCTTCTCATCATTGCCATTTTCTGTAATGGCAAAACAATTCAGAAGGGACCTGAAAGACTAGTTTGCAAAGCACTTTGATGTCCTTGGCTGGCCAATGGCAGAAGACACCCCCTGTGTCCTTGTTCGTGCTCGGGAGCTGTCGCTGGAGGCAGCAGAAGTGGAAACTGTCCCTCCAACCCTGAGACGCCTTTAGAGGAGGTGACGGTGGCTCCACTGGTGATTCCCATCTGGGTACGTACCCGTGACAGTGAACTCCCCAGCAGGGAACAAGGTGGGTAGCAATCCAGTTCGCCCAGTATCTTAGTGCTTTAGCAAGAATGCCTTAGTTAACTGACTGTGCTGGAATGCCTTCTTTGAGCAACTTCCTGCGGCCAAGCCAAGGAGTTGAGCCTACAGCTATGTCAGTCCCCGGCATTGCTCCTGCCTTCCAAAGAAGGCTGGAAGAAGCAAAAGGATGTGATCTCTCCTTTGGGGCTGGGGAAGAAGGGATGGAAACAGCCTACAGGGATGAGCTCTCCTACTTTGGCTTCTAACAAGTACAGAACGGCTCAATTCCTGACTTCTGACCCGGGTCAGATGCAGCTGGCCACTTGTACCCGGATGGTCCGTCTCCAGAGCTGCTAAGTCAAGTGAGTGATTTCCCTGAAAAGGGGGAAATTCTGAGGGAACAGTTAGTGGTGTGCAAGGATGAGGATGGCAAGAAAGGCTAAAGGATGGTCTTGGCGCAATGGTTTTTATCTCGAGCGGTTTTTTTTTTTTTCTCTTTCAGGCAGAATGGCCAGGGACTTTGGGTTTTGGCTGATGAAGGATAACCCTAAAATCTGCATTCGGCCATCAGAAAAAAGAGAAAATGCTGGAAAGAAGGAGGGAATGAGGGAAGTGTGGCTGAGGAATTGGTGTGTGATTGGTACAGCGCTTGGGCTGTGCAGGCCCTCGCAGTTGACATTGACCTTCTCCCTATGGCTTGGCCAGTTCTCAACAGCGTTTTTTTGCCTGGGAGATACCCTGTGCTTGCCAGAAGTGCAACGGAATGCCCAATGAAGCTCTGACTTGGCTGACATCATAGAGAGTGTCGCCAGCCTCTTGCGTTCTACACAACATCCTGATGCACTTCTTGGTCAGTGGTGGCAGCTCTTGCAGCTTGCTACTGGTCTGGAAGTGAACCTTGCCAGTTTGGCCTGGTTTTGCGGGAAAAAGAGCAAATTTTCTTGCCTGATGGGGCGCAAAAGGACTCGCGGGGCAGCACGGTAATGCTGGTGGTGCTGGGAAGGGACTGTGGAAGTTGTCAGAGGAGAGCTAGTGATGCTTTGCTGGGAAATTCGTACCGTATTTGGTACAGCTCATCACATATCCCCTCCTCCTGAGCGTGTGCCTATCTCTCTGCGTGTTGCCGTGCTGTTTCCGTTCCCGACTTGCCTTCCTCACCTCCTCTTCCTTACGACTTCAGGCACGTCAGCATCGGCAGCTGTTTCCAGGCGGAGCTCCCGGAGCTCCAGGACAGGTCTTGTTTGGCTGAAGAGGAAGAGGGAGCATCTCTGGTGTGGAAGCCCTGGGGCGATCTCGAGACGAACCCGGAGACGCAGGACAAAGGTTCCTCTAACACTTTTCTTCTGTGGTCGCCCCCGGGACAGTACAGTTTGAAAATGCCAAGTTTTCACAGCAGCTTTTTGGGCGTTGGGATTCTCTCCCTTCTTTTCTTGGCTGCCTTCACGCCCGAAGTGTTAGAGGAAGGAGATGGCTCAGTTCTGGTAGGAGAGTGACCAAATAATAACCAGTGGTGCTCTGGGCAGCATCCTCCCTGAGAAACGGGCTGCCCCACCTCATCTGCAGCAACCTCGTCAGAGAGGAGGTTTGTCTCTGGAGTTTCCGCTCCCAAAGCTGCTCTTAAGGTAGAGAGAGACAGAGGGGATAGTTGGGAGATGAGACTTTTTTCTGTGCCTTTTCTTGGTCTCTGGCCTGTCTACTGCGCTTGTTGTGTTTTCCTTCTGTCTCGTATTGCGCCTTTTCTCATTTCTTGAGGAAAACTGACTTTCTCTTGGTTTTCGTTGCATTTGCAGTTACAAACCTGCTCAACATGGCCTCTTCCAACGCCATGCCGGGGGGACAAACCAACCCAGAGCTTGCTCTGCATTGCCTGCACGAGACTCAAGGCGATGTTCTGGTAAGAAGCAGCAATTTCTAATTCCTAAGGGACTAGGACAGCCCTTGTTATTGGTGTGAGCTGGGAGTGCCTCTGAGTTTTCTATTCCATGGGCTGGCATCTCTTTGCTAAAGGCGCAGGGTTCTTGCCTGCTGCCTGTTGCCACGTGAATGTCCCTTGGGATTCTAGGCCCTGTCCTGGTGCAGGAAGAAGAGCTTGTTTTGATTCTGGGACAATTTGGAGAAGTACTCCTCCAAATGCTAAGAAGGGAGGACTATGAGATCAAACCCGAGGTCTGCCCGAGACAAACGTGGTGTGCTGGACACCTGCACCATCCCTGGGCCCTCCTTGCTGAGAAAATGCCTCCAGCCTGGCCCCGGGGCAGCCCCGAGTGGCTCTGCTTTGCTCCCTCTTCTTTGAAGAAAGGCTTTAACACCACTCGGCAACTCAGTGTCTGCTGCGTTTCCATGAGGAGCAAGAATTTCCCTTTTTGCTCCTCTGGAGGGGGAATCTAAGTCTTTTTTCTATTCCATCTGGCAGGAGGCTATGGAAATGTTGCGTTCTGGGCCGCCCCAGAGACCCAAATCCCATCCTTTGGCTAATTATCATTACGCAGGTAAACTGGAAGCAGAGCTTGTTCCTTTGCCAGGAATGTGAGCAGATCCTGCCGTTGCCTTTGCTCTGGTGGAAAGGATTAATTCTTAAAAATGTGTCACCAGAGGTGATTGGTGTTCTTTGGGGCAGAGAAAGTAGTAGTTTTAATCCTTTTCTGGGGCCTTTTGAAGCGCAGAATGCCTATTCTAATCATTTGCATGTCACTCTTTATTCCTAGGTTCAGACACTTGGACACCGCTGGAACAGCGGTTGTTTCAAGAGGCTTTTTACATCCATGGGAAGAATTTTCACCTCATACAGAAGCAGGTAAAGCTGTTAGACTGACGCTAACTGGATCTTTGTAGCGTGGACAGTTTTAACCCAGAAGGTCGTATTTTGCATTGCGTGTTGGCATTCTGTTCTTCGGACGCTTCTTTGTGCTAAAAAAAGCCCCCGGTACAAGACTAATGTGTCATTACAACGTACTATTTAATATCTCCGGGACAAAAGACCAGAGATATTAAAAGAATAATGACAGGTTATGCTGACTAACAGTGTGAAATGTAGAATTCTGCCCTTCCAGTGCTGCTTTATGGAATCATTTCTGTTTCTTCTCTCTGATCTCACCCGTAGGTTGTGTTGTGAGAACGGGAGACAACAAGGGAGCGAATCGTCATAGATCTGTGCCTTAAATGTTTGACTGCAATATTTCCCGTATAGATGGCTTCTGTTTTTCTCTCAACAGATTCAGAGCAAAACCGTTTCCCAATGTGTGGAGTACTACTACACCAGGAAGAAAAAAATCCAGTTTGGCTGCACTCCACCTTGCCTGACACAGAAAAAGCTGAAGAGACACCAGGATGAGGTAGAAAAGGCTGAAGCTGTTCTCTAGATTTTTGTGGAGGAAAGTGCTATTCCGCTGAGGAGAGTAGAACTACTACAGCTTTTCTTTCAAGGTCTGGCTTTGCACCCAATCTTGGCAGTGGTTTTTTGGCTGTTTAGTGTTCCGAGGAGTTCACCTGGGCAGGCTTAGGTAGAATGTGTTACATCCAGCACAAAAATGTCATTGCCTGGGCCATTTGCAGGTGTTTCAAGCTATTATTTCACTGATTTCTAGGCTGTTTGCAACCAGCGGAAGAGGCGCCGTGTGGTGCCCAAGGACAGGTGCCCAAAGCAGGGGAGTTCTGAACAGCAGCCCCGCAGCGTCGGCAGCCCCGCGGGTGATCCCAGTGCCTCCCTGCGCTGGGACGGAGGTGCTGGTGATCTGGGTGTTTTCCCCTGCAGAGAGTGTGGAAGGTTAGCTCTTCCTCTTTCTTCTCCAAAACAACTGCTCTTGGGCTCCAAAGCTGCCCAGGGGGGGCAGAGGGAGAGGGCACCTTGAGGATTCCCCTTTTGTCCTGTGGCTGCCTGGCAGTTTGATTTGACTTTCAACCCCAAAAATCTGTGTTTTCAAGGTCAGGGAGACCCTCCTGCCAAGCCGTGAGGTTCAGACTGGCCTCCCTTGCACAAGAATCCAAGTGTTTCTCCTTTGTGATTAAGACAAACTCAAGTTCCGTTAGGGTTTGTGGCCCAAGGCTTCCACACTTCAGTTGCTCACGCCAAGCAAAATCCCCCAAGTTTCAATTCAACCGCATTTTACATGATCGCACCATTACTTCTCCTATTTTAATCGCAAACAATCTGTCTTGTTTTACCACCAATGTCGGAAATTGTGTTGTACCGCGCAGCCAAACCTAATGGGAATTCACAAAAGCGGGGAAAAAAGAAGCTTGGTCTAAGAAATTAAAAAAAAAAAACAAACAAAAAACCAAACCCACCAAGGAATGGAGAGTCCATCTTTGTTTTCTTAACTTGCAGGATGTTTGAGAAGATACAAGGGAGGAATGCTCACATGAGACTCCATCGCCTGCAGGATGTTTAAATGGCCCCAGGAGCTTTTTTAAAGAGCGGCGACTTTAGAAAAAAGACTGGATGCCAATTGAAGAGTGTTTTGACCTGAAGTGATAGTCACGCGCAGCATTTTAGAGTGTAGCACCCTTCTTGATAGAGATAAGGTTAGGTTTCTTGTGTTTTCTACTTATTAAAATTGGTTTGTGAATGTTAAAGGTCTTGGACTGCTCTTGCTGTTTCTGCCATAAAAAATGAAGAAACGAACCCTTGTTCCACTGGGTGGGTCGTATGAGTGTGGCACGCTCTGTGGCTGTCCGTTCTTGAAAGGAGAACCTGGGCCCGTGCTTCCCTCAGCCAGAGCACAGAGGGGTGTAAAGACAGATCCTTCTACTTCCTAAAACTCTCTGAAAAGTGAAAGCTTGAGCCTGCAAAACCCGTGGCGACGCAGTGCTGTTCCCCAGCTGGTTTTACCACCGGCAAGCACCCAGGCACCGCAGTGACTGGGGTGGTAAAAGGTGTCGGGTGGCTCTGAGGTGTCTCGGTGAAAAAGGGTTTGGCACGATTTGATGGGGGTAACCCAAATAGTGACACGCGATGACGTGTAATGACACATCTGATGACACGTACCGTGCAGGAAGGCAGGACCCAGCGTGCACCTGAGGTGGGAGCTATCAGCCACGACCCCCCACGGCACTGCCTCTGGCACTATGCGGGACACGGGGACAACCTGCTGCTTCCCTGGGAACACCAAAATTGCCATAGGGGACCCCCCGAATTACACCAGGGAACCCTACAGTTGCGCCAGAGTCCCAAAAATGGCTTCAAGGGAAGCACACCAAACGTGCCCAGACACCCCCAAAAGAGTCCCAGGCAGCCTCCCTGACTTGTCCCACGCATCCCAAAATTATCCCAGGCTCCCCAAAGTCTCTCCAGGCCCCCCAAAGCAGCCCTGGGGACCTCAGATTTTGCCCTGGACACCCCCAAAGCCCACTGTTGACCTTAACGCTCTCCTAGGAAGCCCCAAAGAAATCAATGAGGATGGCAAAACTTGCTCCATGGAATCCCAAAAGCTGCAAAGGGTGACATGGACCTTCACTCTCAGCTGTTTTTATCCTGGGAAAGAGTGAGTGCAGAGATTGTGAGGTCGTTGACCAGCTGGAAGGTGATCGTGAGGTGACATGTATTGTAGGCGGCAAGGCAAGTGATGGGTGGAGAAGTTGCTCTTCCCTGTTGAGCGTGAGGAAAAACTCTTTACCCATGAAGGGAGTGAAGAACTGGAGCAGGCTGGCTGGTGACGTTGGGCTGTGTCAGTCCTTGGAAGGTTTCAAAGCCAACGTGAAGAAATCCATGAGCAACCAGGTGTGAAATGATAGCTGCCCTTGCTGTGAGGTGGACATTGGCCTAGAGACCTCCTGGGGGCTCTTCAACAGGAGCGATTGCCCATTTTCTTCCACCACAGGTCTTCCTTTCACCACGGTGGGGAAAGCACTCAGATTCCCCAGGACCCACAGACATAGGTTTGGTCAGATCATCTGGGTCCTTCTTCTCCCACACCAGTCACTGCTGGCTCAGGTCCAGAGCTGCTTGGCAGGTAACCCCAAAACAGCCTTGATCTAGGCCTTAGCTTTGCCTGCTCTCTTCTTTCTCCCTCTTTTCTGCGCTTTACTCCTTCTTACACCGTCCAAACAAAACACCCCACCTCTGCTCACACATTCCTAACTGGCCCTGGCTTTGCAGCTGTTTCTGTGATGGGCCCCTGTGATGGGCTAATCCTGCACTGGCATGAAATTGCATGAAATTAGCACCACTTTTTAGCATTTGCATTGCCCTGCAGCCCCTGATGCCGTTCCCGTGTGAGGGACACCACCATCGGGGTAACCATCTGCATGCCGGTATTGACAGGTGACACAACGGAGCTTCAGGCCAGGGGGACCTTGAGAAACTCTGGGATTTGGGCAAGAGAAGCCTCTTGCAGTTTGACACAGAGAAGTGGCCAGAGCTGCATCAGGGAGAAGAATAAGCCTGTAGATGAGGGCAGCCCAGGACCTGAGTGGCTGAGTAGGGATCCTGAGGAGAAGGGCCTGGGCACTCCAAGGGATGCTGAGCGAGCCAGTAGTGCACGCTCCCCAGGAACAAGGCCAACGGCAAATGAGGCTGCGTGAGGATGAGCGTGGGTCACCCACGGCAGGGGAGCTGTGGGGAGTGAGGAATTGTGGAGACACGCTGCCGAGCGAGAGCTCGGCAGGTGTTCTTGCATTGATGGGAAAGAAGCCTTGGGAGCAGTAAAACAATGTCTGTATATGGTATTACTTGTGTGGTATGAAATTTAGCAAGGGAAATAACAGATAACAGTGTTTGGATAACATAGGCGCATGAACACTTATCTGTAGCCAATTGCATTGCTCATAATGTTATAGGCAAGTGGGGAGGACATACAGAGATGGTGGAGATTTTCTTCATAGTGGAAAAAAGCAGGAGAAAGGAAGGATGCCTGAAAGTGTGGCTAGGGAGGCCGAGACTAGATGAGAAGGAAATGTCACTGCAAGGGCAGTGCTGTGGCACCCAGGGGGAGGCTAGAGCTGCCCATGGCTTTCTCTTTCCAGGAACAGCCAGGGAGGATGGAGAGATATCAGTAAGGGTAGTGAGCTATTGGGGTGAAAAGACGTAATAAGTGCCTTCAAAGAAAGAGGTGCAAGTGTCCGCCCCCATAGTAGGGTAGCCCGTGGTGGAGACAACTGAGGACTGTGGCAAGGCTGAAAGCTCTCAACAGAGGTGATCTCTCCTTCACCATGGCTATGGATATTGTCTCTGCAACAAAGGCCTACCAGAAAGTACCTGAATCTTAGTAAGGAGGACTTTATTACCTCCTTGCCCCATCCAGAAGTCTCCTGCTGTAGTCTTGCCCTTGGCATTGCACATCCCCACCTAACACTGTCCCAGGAACAGCCCTGAGCGAGATGTGAGGGACAAGATACTCTTTCCCTGGGCTGGGGCTCACAGCCTGGCCCTTTGGTTTAATGCGACACAGTCAGGTTTCCTTAGCATCAGAGCCACTTTTAATTTTCCTTTACCTACCTGCCACTATTGCCTCCAGTTTTCTGCTCTAACGAGCCCCTGGGGAGGCTTTGCTGGGAATGGTCCTCAGTGGGATCCATTAACACTCAAAGGAAGTTTTGAGTTTATATCTGAGTTTGTCTCCTTGAGAGGTTTGTTCAACTTCCTCTCAGTGTCTGAGGTTCATGGGCCAAGCCTACCAGGGGGGTCATTAAACTGCCTTGAGCTGGTCCTCTGCTGCTGAGCTGGGCCATGCACTTGGGATGGAGGAAGCTCATGGCAAGTGGGCAGAGCTGCAGAGAGACAGTTTTACCCAGCACTGAAGGGCTGAGGGAACAGCTTCAGATGCGAGAATGAGATGGTCAATGCAGAGAGAGGTTCAAGGCAGTAGGAGAGCTGAGAGCTCACTGTGGTACAAAGCTTCACAGCCCTCTACACGGTAAGTCTCAGGCAGCAGGGCAATGTCACTGTAGATCCTGAAGGGTTCTCATCAATCTGTCACTGTCGACAGTCTTTGGGCTCTCTCTCCAGTGCAGAGGAGGATCAGGGTGTGCTCCAGAGCAGGGCTTCCCTGCAGCACCATCAGAGGGACAGGACACGATGGGTGCCTTGTCCTGGGGATGGTGCAAGATGTGAAGGTAGGTGTGCAGCCAGGGGTGCCCAGGGCTGTCCTTCAGAGCATGGCCCCTGTGCCCCAGGTGGTGTGTGCTCAGGCAGTGACTCTGTCACCTCCCAGGGTACAACACTTGGCCCCTTGGGTGAGGTCCTCACAGCGCTGTGGCAGAAGCCGTGGCTGGAAGGACTGATCCCCAACAGGGCAGATTCATTCTGCTGTCAAGAAGGTGCTGCGTATTTTGAGGACTACTCATAGCTCCAGATTACTCCCAGCATATTTTCCAAGGATTTTATCAAGAAGTACATCAAAGCAGGGGCTACCTGGAAAAAAAAAAAAAAAAAAAAAAGATGCTTTCTTTGGTCTGTGCTTTCAGTTTCTTGCTGTGGTGGTGCAGAAAAATGGTAATGGAGCTCGTCAAGGAACATTGTACCTTCACTCACCTCCCCTTGTGGAAAGCCTTGTCGCTTGTGTGCTCTCCTCAGGATATATCTGACCTGCTCCTTAGGGCTTGCCAGCACAGAGATGCTGTGCTGCCAGGAGGGGTCTGCAGGGCAGAGCTGAAGTGCACAGTGAGTGGAGAGGGATGTGTGAGCATTGTAGAGATGGGAACACAGAAACAGCTCCCAGCAGGGATAGGTGAGAAGGGGAACCGGGAGTGACAATGGTCAAAAGCTCTTGCACATCAGGGGTAGATTTAACCTGCGATCACTCCTGGTTCCTCTCTGCCTGATGCTGCACAGCACGACTGATTCCTCTGAAGCCCACAGCAGAGTCCCCTGCTCCCCATTGCACCCTCAGCCACACAAACCAAGGGTCATGCCAGGATCTGCACAAACGTTTTCCTGGAAGGACAGAGGTCATTTGGGAGAGTGTAGTGTGACAAATGGAACAGGTTCTGCTCAGAGAGAGTCTGTCCTGACTCTTCACTGTCCTTTCCTTTTTTTTGAACAGGCCTCTATGTTCAGAGGCAACAAATGTCCGATGGCAGCTCCATCACTGTGTTCCTCCTCCTGGCATTTGCAGACATACGGGAGCTGCAGCTCTTGCACTCCTGGCTCTTCCTGGGCATCTACCTGGCTGCCATCCTGGGCAATGGCCTCATCATCACAGCCATAGCCTGTGACCACTGCCTCCACACCC
This sequence comes from Calidris pygmaea, assembly GCA_003697955.1. Classification (NCBI taxonomy): domain Eukaryota; kingdom Metazoa; phylum Chordata; class Aves; order Charadriiformes; family Scolopacidae; genus Calidris; species Calidris pygmaea. Next base: position 56,875 of record QJSC01010281.1, read on the forward strand.
CCATGTACTTCTTCCTCCTCAACCTCTCCCTCATTGACCTGGGATGCATCTCCACCAATCTCCCCAAAGACATGGCCAATTGCTTCTGGGACACCAGGGCCATCTCGTTCTTGGGATGTGCTGTCCAGATCTTTCTGTTTACCTTCTTGATCTCAGCAGAGTTTTGTCTTCTGACAGTCATGGTCTATGACTGCCATGTGGCTATCTGCAAATCTCTGCACTATGGGACTCTCCTGGGCAGCAGAGCTTGTGTCCACATGGCAGCGGCTGCCTGGGGCAGTGGTTTTGTTCATACTCTGCTGCACACAGCCAATAAATTTTCATTGCCACTCTGCCAAGGCAATGGCATAGACCAATTCTTCTGTGAAATTCCCCAAATCATCAAGCTCTCCTGTTTAGACGCCAACTATCTCAGGAAAGATAGGCTTATTGTACTTAGTGCCTGTTTATTCTTTGTGTGTTTTGTTTCATTGTGGTGTCGTATGTGCAGGTCTTCAGGGTTGTGCTGGGGATCTCCTCTGAGCAGGGGATCCACATGCCTCCCTCAACTGGCCGTGGTCTTCCTCTTTATCAGCTCTGGTATGTTTGCTTATATGAAGGTCCCTTCCATCTCCTCCCCATTCCTCAATCTAGTTATGGCTGTTGTGTGCTCGGTGGTGCCTCCAGCACTGAACCCCCTCATCTACAACATGAGGAACCAGGAGCTCAAGGATGCCCTGAGGAAGCGGATCCAATCGATCTTGCACCATGAACAGTAATTTTCTTTCCCTTCTCTGCAGAGTTACGAGAATTTATTTTCGACAAAACCTCTGGGTTTTTTCACTGATAATCATACTTAGAGGTAAGTGCTTGGGTTCATGGAAATTGTCTTACAGGTCTGTCCTGTTTTGCCTGATCCATGAAGAATCATGAACCTTGAAGAACTATGTGTCACCTGTTGCATCCATAATAGCATCCCTGCAGTAAAAGGGGATCTGCTGAGTCTGGTGCCTGAACATTGGGCTGAGTTGTGGCTAAGAAGCCCAAGGAATTGGACTTTCCAAGTGTCTTTCCACCTTGTTTTCTCCTTGTGTTTGGGAGAATAATCTCATAGTAAGTTAAGTTCTAGAAGGGCAAAAGCCCAAGTAGTACTTAACTTGGCTATCACAGTTAAAGATAACAAGAAGAGTTTTTTTCTGTATATCAATAAAAAAAGGCAGGCTAGGAAAAATGTAGGCCCACTGATGAATGAGGTGGGTGCCTTGGTGGTGGAAGACACAGAGAAGGTGGAGTTGCTGAATGCCTTCTTTGCTTCGTTCTTCACTGCCAAAGCCGCCCCTCATGAATCCCAGACCCTGGCGACAAGGAGGAAGGTCTGGAGAGAGGAAGACTTTCCCTCTGTTCAGAGGATTGTGTTAGAGACCACTTGGCCAAACTAGACATCCATAAGTCTATGGGCCCTGATGGGATGCTCCCACAAGTGCTGAGAGAACTGGCAGATGTTATTGCTGAACCACTCTCCATCATTTTTGGGAGCTCTTGGAGAACAGGAGAAGTGCCTGAGGACTGGAGGAAGGCAAATATCACACCAGTCTACAAAAAGGGCAAGAAGGAGGACCCAGGGAACTACAGGCCAATTAGTCTCACCTCTGTTCCTGGGAAAATAATGGAACAACTTGTTCTGGATGTCATCTCCAAACACATTGAAGATAAAGAAGTTCTTGGAAGTGGTCAACATGGATTTACCAAGGGTAAATCATGCTTGACCAATCTGATAGCCTTCTATGATGTAATAACTAGATGGCTGGATGAGGGGAGAGCAGCAGATGTCATCTTGACTTCAGCAAGGCTTTTGACACTGTCTCCCATAACATCTTCATTAGAAAATGAAGGAAGTGTGGGTTAGAAGAGGGGGCAGTGAGGTGGATTGAGTCCTGGCTGCATGACAGAACTCAGAGGGTTGTCATTAATGGAGTAGGGTCAAGTTGGAGGCCTGTAACCAGCGGCATCCCCCAGGGGTCAATACTCAGCCCAGTCCTGTTCAACATATTCATCAATGACCTGGACGAGGGGACAGAGCGTATCCTTAGCAAGTTCGCTGATGATACCAAACTGGGAGGGCTGGCCAACACTCCAGAGGGCTGTGCTGCCATCCAGCGTGACCTGGACAGACTGGAGAGCTGGGCAGAGAAGAACCTAATGAGACTCAACAAGGGCAAATGTAAGGTCCTGCGCCTGGGGAGGAAGAACTCCAGGCACCAGTAGAGGTTAGGGGTGGATCTTCTGGGAAGTACTACTGAGGAAAAGGATGGCAGTCCCTACATGAGCCAGCAATGTGCCCTTGTTTCCAAGAGGGCAAATGGAATCCTCGGCTGCATAGGGAGAAGTGTGGCCAGCAGGTTGAGGGAGGTCATGCTCACTGCTCTGCACTGATGAGGCCACAACTGGAATCCTGCGTCCAGTTCTGGGCTCCCCAGTTCAAGAGGGAGAGGGAACTACTGGAGAGAGTTCAGTAGGGAAACTAAGATGATTAAGGGATTGGAGCATCTCCCTTACAAGGAAAGGCTCAAAGAGCTGGGGCTCTTTAGCCTTGAGAAGACTGAGGGGAGACCTCATCTATGTTTACAAGTTCCTAAAGGGTGGGTTGAAGGATGATGGAGCCGGACTCTTTTCAGTGGTTTCCAGCGATAGAATGAGGGGCAATGGGCATAAGCTGGAACATAGGAAGTTCCACTCAAATATGAGGAAAAACTTCTTTACAGTGAGGGTGACAGAGCACTGGAACAGGCTGCCGAGAGTCCCCTTCTCCAGAGATTTTCAAGACCCACCTTAATTCAGTCCTGAGTAATGTGCTCTAGGCAATCCTGCTTAGCAGGGGATTTGGACTAGATAATCTCTAGAGAGAGGTCCCTTCCAACTCTGTCAAATCCATGAATCCATGAATCACTGGGATCTGTGAGATATCAAGCACGCAGTTGAAGGTTCTCTTCTTGCTTTCCAGTGTCAGTGGAGATAGTACACAAGTGCCCAGTCCCCTTCTTTATGATGTCACAGGTATGATGGGGCTGATGGCAGATGTCAGTCCATGTGGAAAGGAATCTGGAGTGGTCAGGGAGAGGGTGGGGACACTCCATGTACTCTGAGGTGGTAAATGAATGAAGACTCAGAAGGGGAGCACTCTCAGAGATTAAGTCCCCTCAAACTAAAACACTGAAGCCAGGTACCCACAAACCATGACTCTGCAGGGCCACGGGAGGCAGTGAAGATGCAGCAGGCAGAGGGAAGGGAGAGTGAAGAGATGCAGGAGCTGCGTGAAGCGCCCCAGGGCCAGAACTCTCCTGCTGTCCTGAGGAGCAGGGCAGGTGGGGAGGCCAAGCAGGACAAAGGCAGTTTGGGCTGGAGCTCCCCTGCAGCTGAAGGCAGGAGAGGCAGAGAGTGAGTGGCTTCTGCTGGCACTTGGGACCAGCTCCAGCCCGGGGGGGATGGGGAGGCTGAGACCCCTCTCTGCCCCCAGCAGCTGCTGTGCCCTTCAGAGGGGCTGGGGCTGTGGGGGAAGCGCCCAGAGCTCTGCAGCACCCTGTGGGAAGCATGGCTGTGGGGCCAGCCCAGACTGAGGGGCTCTGTTGGGCTGGGCTGGGAGAGGGTAGGGGAGGTGGGGGAGAGCCAGAGAGGGGCTGGACTGGTCTGGGAAGTGCCCAGGAGAGGAAAGCCCCAATGTTAGCAGAGTTCTGTGACCATGCAGGGTGAGAACTTGCTCCAATTGGCATGTGGTGCAGAACCAGGTCTTCTGGAGAAGTCATCAGAGGTACAGAGAAAAGAGCTGGTCTGTGCCATGTCACCCATCCTGGGGAAGCTGCCCCGGGGCAATTGGGAGAAATCAGCCCCACATACTTTTCATGTCCATCTCTGGCCATACACCCCACCCTAGGGAGGGAAATTTATTGTGGGACCAGTTTCGTCCTCCTGCTGGGCTCAGTGCCTGTACTGGGGTATGGCCAGCCCTGTGTGGTCTCTCTTCTGTCCCAGACGCCCCCAGCATGGGTGACGCTTGACACATGCATGGGACATGACTGAGTTGGTGCAGGGGCAGGTTTTGTTGGGGGGAGGGGAGCTACTGAGTCAGTAGCTGCTGGGGGTGCTGCTGGGGGTGGAAGCATGGAGGGTGGCCATGGGAACTGTGCTGGTGGGAATGTTTCCTCACCTCATGAAGACAGCCTGCACTGTGGAGCCTGCAATGCAGGGTTCTGGGGCCATGTTGGGCAGTGGAACTTGGCCAGCCCAAACGAGGAGTTCTCCTCTTCTTGCCCCACACTTCCCAGCACAGTTTCAGACTACATGCCTTGCCACAGTCCCTGTGTGCTGGGTGTTGGGTGTCTCCACGTGTGTCCTGCTTTGATGCCATGCAGGGACCTGCAGTGTGTGTATCTGCTTGGAGATAGTCACCATGGCCTGACTGCACAATGCCAGGACATCCTGTCTGGAGATGGGCTGTGATGGTCTTCACCCACAGCAGGAACTGAGCACCAGCAGAGAAAGTTTCCCAGGGGATGAGTGCCTCACTCTGTGCTGGGTGCACGTGTGAGCCCTGGGGAATGTCCTCACACTGAGATTCTTCTTGGCAGAAAAGGGGAACCATCGTATCCCAAAGTAATTTCAGCTGGGTGGGAGCTGTAAGCGTTGCACAAAGGCTCATACACAGCAAGACTTATTTAAAAAAAAGAACAATTTATTGGACTCTACTGATTTTACTGCAGAGAGGGCGCACACAAACATGGTTCACCACCACTGTTACCAAAATTCAGAACAGTTTCGTACTGGCACCCACTTATACTCCATGTCCCATAGGTCTTGCCAAAGTTGGTCTCTAACCCAAAGCCTTCATCAGACAACTCCCAATAGACCAGGTGTTCAGGGCCTTGCTCCAATAAATTTGACCACCCTCCTGGCCACTAATGTAAAATCACTGCTCTGTCAGGGTCTTTCTGGATGCTGCTGCCAAAATCACAATCATGAGCTTTTTCTTTGTTTTTTAGTATTTTATTTTCTTAGGGTTTTAGTATTAATCTTCTTTTCACCTGCCCTCAGTCTGTATTTTCCACTCCTTTAGAGCTCTCCATGGAGACTTCAGCCTGCAGGAATTATGCATCCATCATGGAGGTGGAGGACGCAACCCTCCTCAGGTCTGTTGATGACACCCAGTTCAGAGGACCGTTCACAGATTCACAGAATCATGGAATGGTTTGGGTTGGAAGGGATCTTAAAAATTATCTAGTTAACCCCTTCTATGGGTAGGGACACCTTGCATTGGACTAGGTTGCTCAAAGTCCTACCTAACCTGGCCTTGAACATCTCCTGGGATGGGGGACTATTACCCCTTCTATCACTACAATCCCAGATCTTTGAGTCCCACCCCATCTCTCCTGTAGGCATCCTTCAGGTACTGAAAAGGTGCTATAGGCTTTCCCTAGAGCCTTATCTTGTCCAGGCTGAACAATCCCAGTTCTCTCAGCCTGTCTTCATAGGAGAGGTGTTCTAAGCCCTCTGATCATCTTCATGACCATCCTCTGGACTTGCTCCAACAGGTCCATGTCCTCCAGCTCTGGAGTCCCCAACATAAGAAGTACATGGAACTGTTGCCTTCAGGGATGTTCCCGTGCCTTCAGGATGGCATTCAGAAAACTCTGGCACGTGGGAGGTTCGCCTTGCCACAAACCTCCTGAAATTCAATAATAACTAGTCCTGAAACTGGGATAGACCAGCCCCATCCAGTGACAGGGGCTGGGGATCTCCTGGTGGGTGTGCATTTCTCTGGAACATACCCTGATGTTCCTGGAGGACAGAAGGCAAAACACCTTCCAGCAGTGTGCCCTGGGTAGGGAAGAAGTATCTGGGGCCATCTGAACAGATCCCTCACCCAAAAATAGAGGAAAGTGATTATCTATCCCTACTTGTTACTCATTAGAGCATATGCACAAGCCAGGGGCAAGTTTTGGGCTCCCAGTACAAGGAAGATGTTAATAACTGGGAGAAAGATCAGCAGAGGGCCACAAAGATGATTGGGACCCGGAGCACTTCCCTGTAAGGAGAAGATGCAGGACAGGGCTTTTTCATTCTCTAGAATGGGAGGGCTTAGGGACCCTCATAACAACCTGGCAGTCCCTATGGAGAGGTTTTCAGGAAAATGCATCCAATTTCATCACTGTGGTGCTTGGCAGGATGAAAACAGACAAAAGTCTAGATGGCGTTGAAACAGGGAATCTTCAGGCTAGAGGTAAGGAAATCCGTTTTCCTTGTTGGGGCAGAACATCATTGAAGTAGGTTGCCCAGAGGGGCTGTACTGTCTTCATCATTCAGTATTCCTTACTGGAATGTTCCTGGTCTGATCCTATATCTGACCCTGTTGCGAGCAGGAGGTATGAGCAGAGACCTCGTGAGGTGTCTAAATTTCTGAATGATGCTGATTTCTTCCCCTCTTTCTCTCTGCTTGTTGATGGTGGGGAGACGGGTCAGGTTCCCTGTGACCATGGAAGTGAATCAGGTCTAAGTACAGTCAGATCAGCTGCCGCTTTCTTATCCTGCTCCAGGCAGTGTTGCTCAGATGCAAGGCTGTCTGACAGGTACTCCCTAACAGCCCTGATCATATCCATCGATTCACCTTACATTCCTTTTTCAGCTCTTTTGCCCCTCTCAAGTTCTTCTCTTGGGCCATCCTCATCCTTTCCAACACAAACAGCCAACCCCTTTTCAGCACTTCCTCCTTTGGAAGTTTATGAGATGGTGACCATAGTTTTTCCACCTTCATCATCACTGCTATTGAAGCAGCATTCCATATTCTTACCTGTACTGTCATATCTCTACTCAAGTTGTTGTCTTGTCAGAAGAACCATGACCCAGCTGCACAAATACCCTAAATGCTTTTGTGCTGGAGCTTCAGTGCACAGGGACCTCGGAACAGCTGGGGATTTGGCCAACAGACGCCTCTTCAAGTTTTACAAGGAGAATGGGCAAAGTGGGACAGAACCACTTGAGGAGTGACTCTGAGAAGTAGGCACTGGGTATATTAAGGGATGAGTCACTTGTAAAGGCTCAGCATGAAGGGGGCCAACTGCATACAGGACTGTGTTAGGAGTGTGGCCACCTAGACGAGGGGAGTTATCATCCCCCTTGATTCGGCAATGGTGTGGACACACCTGCGACAGTCTGTGGGGCTTCCCATTCGGAGGAGTGCGGAGGAACAGGAGAGCGTTCAGAGGATGTCTGTGGAGGTAGAGTTAGGAGGGCCAAAGGACATAACATGCATGGAGATGTTGAGGGGTCCAAGTTTTGTTGGGCCTATATATATAAAGGTTTGCAACAGTAAAGAGTAGCCTAAAACTGGAAGTTTCAGGAGGTTTCAGGGTCTTTTCAGAGATGATGGAGCTTTCCTTCATTGTGGAAAATCACGAGAGAGGAAAATCATTACAAAGCGCAGCTTGGAAGGCTAACACTAGACATGAAGAGAAAGCAGTGTCCCTTGAAGGATAGTGCTGTGGTGCCAGAGGTCATCCAGAGGGAGCCTGGATCAGCACAATGCTTGGTGGTCCAAGAACAGGCAGGGAAGAAGAAGAGCTGTCAGTAAAGGGAAGGAGATGCCACACTGGGAGCAAGGTGAGGATATAGGTTGGGTGTCCAAAGCCTAAAGGTCTTTATCCCCTTGGTTATGGCTGCTGTCTTTGCTACCAAGGGCTGAAAGGAGACATGTTAATCTCATGGAATGGGTGCCTCATTGCTTCCTTGCACCGGCCCCCCAGGAAGGCTGCGAGGTGAGTATTGTTGTCCTTCCCTTGGCACACCCCACATCACACTGCCCCAAGAAGAGCCCTGAGCCAGTGTGAGGGACAGGATCCGCCTTCCCAGGGCTGACCCCTTGGCATGATAAAATACAGCAAGGCTTTCTTCAGCATCAGATCCACCTGCACAGTGCATTTGCCCACCTGTAAGCACAGCCTCCAGTTTCCTGCTCTGAGAAATCCCATGGGGAGGCTTGGTCTGTAATGGACCTCAGCGGACCAATTAATGTTCCAAGACACTTTGGCATTTGCTTTTGACTTTAACTAGTGAAGAAGTTGTTCAATCTCCTCTCAGTATCTGAGGTTCATGGACTCAGCACCAGATATACCATGGGGCTCATTAAAGTGTAGAAAGCCCTAATGAGCCACATCTCTTCTTTGATTTTCTTCAGTGTTTCTGGCCTTATGCAGCTAATTGGAGAAGTCTCAGGAGTCTACTTAAAATAGAAGTTTCAATGAGAACTTAATTTAAACCTGGTTTTAATTTTGAAATTAAGTTCTGGTTACAGAAGCAGTAGCAGCTTTCTCCAATTGATATTGATCCCGAGGGTCTCCAAAGGAGTTCTGGAGAGGTGCCAACAAATTTCTCCTCTAGGTCCCCCCCTGCATGTACAACTTTTCCCCGTCACTCCCCAGCCCCACCACTTCTCTCAGGGGCCACCTGGGACTTTTATTTTTTTCCTACATCAGATTTTGTCACTGAGCCTGAAGCTGAATGTTACAGCTCCTTTGTACCAATTCCCACCCAATTTACCTGTAGAGTTGGCTTTAAAAAGACACAGGATTCTTATTAATTTTGAACAACCAGAAGTAAAATATGATACAAAATAATTTTTAAAAAAAGCAACACATTCCTCAGCTGTCTTCCAAGTACAAACTTAGAATAAGGTCCACCTTCCTCAACTGGTGACCATAGAAGAAATATTTTAGAAAGATAGATATATAGGAAATGATAAATAAACACAAAATTAATTAGTTGGCTAAAGAGATTATTCAGCAGACTACTGGAAGACAAGCAAACTTTTAGGTCCCTGAAAGTCAAAGTGGCAACTCCCTGAAGGTCAAAGCAGTGAGAGGTGACTAAAGGAACAATGTGTAAGGGAATGACAAAAATTCTGAGGACTAGGGAAAGAGCATATGGCCAAATAGTCTGCTGATAACGTGTCTATAGACACAGACAGATCAGGACAGATGGAAATACCTGAAGGACTAGTGAGATTAAGAGCACAGTGTAACAGGGTACTGACAACACAGGTGCATGGCAGGATCCATATTTTTTCTTCTGCGAGTTATACGTATCCTGAATTTCCCAATTTTGGCATGATTGAGGAAAATTTATTGGTTTTAGTACAAGTATTCATTCATTCCAGCTAGTTAAAAAGTGCTCATATCTTCTTAAATCTTGAAAAAGATTTCCCAGGTTCTCAGGCAGAGCTCCAATATCCATTTTGCCTTATACTTGCCAAATTTTCAGCCCAGAGCCTTGTCACCAACTTATATCTCCAGCGCTCTCCCTGCCCATCTTTTTGTGGTCACATCTACCTGGCTGTCTGTGCTTCCTGATCCCATGCCCACCTCTAGCAAATGAAGTTGGGATGTTGTGGAGAAACATTTTACAGTCAAATGAAAGATCAGTTGTCAATGTTGAAAACATTATTGAGTTACGACTGAGAAAGAAATGAATCTGTGTTACATCATGTGCTTGTTAACATCATCCCACTTAGCAAAACCCTTCCTCACAGATGGTCTCTCTTCAAAGTTCCCCTGTCACTCCATGGAAATTGAGATGCAAGAATAAGCTCATTACAGTTGCTGCATACTAACAAGAACCCAGGGGAAAGTCACTGAGCATTGAGAACCTTGGCAGAAATAGAGTCTTGGAGGTTTAGTAGGGTCTGCTGAGGGATGTGGGTGATGAAGCTGTTTCAGGAAATTGAAGTGTGCCTCCCTGGGGGCTGATTAGACCAGAAAATCAGGGGCAGTGGTGTCAGGATGACAAAAAAAGGAGGCAGAGACGTCCTGTGTCCTGTCGCCCCTTGGATGTGCCCTGTCAAGCCAAGGGACCCACTGCTAATCCCCAACCCATTGAAATGATGATGCTTTTGGTCACCACAAGCTGAGATTTCTCTCTGGTCATCATGAGGGCAGCAGCACACAGAGTGCCTACACACTCTTGCCCTCAGACCTGGCACTGCCCAGCTCACCCTAAGCCTTTGCCTATGCCCTAACCCTAACACCTGACTTGGAGCTCTCATCTTTACCCCTTTCCTGAGCACCAATGGCAAAGATGAAATCCTCACGAGATACCTGAAGCCTAAACCTTAACCTTACTCCCTAATCCTGTCCCTCAACCTCCCTTCATCTTCAACCACTCTCCTAAGCCAAAGTCATGTTCCCCAGGAGGTAGGAGAATGGCAGGGATTGTGAGTTTCTGCAGGGAAAGGCCAGGGAGATAAGATGAGACATGTGGGGCAAGAGGAAGACGAAGGCAAAGGTGACATTGCTGGAGTGTAGGTTGGGATGTCATTTCTGCTGGAGGAAACTGGTAGGTAAGAAGAAGCATTGTAGGGTGCTCAAGATGCTGAAGGGTTTGATCGAAGAGCAAAGGGAATGTGGGGAAGGTCAAAGCAGAGGGATTTGAGAGGGATGTCACTTGGTTGCTGTCTGTGAGGTCCCTACCCTTGAACACCTCGAACACCTACTCTTGAAATGTGAGCCTTAAATCTGGCCCTCACCTCTAGCCCTAACCCAACCCCCCAACCCACAAAGCTGACCAATGCTCAGATCAGGTACAAGAAGTGCTAAGACAAATCCTAGAGACTCACCCTGATCCCTAGCCCAAAAAGGGGAGCCCTAGCCTTACCCTGTGCACAGAACAGAAACTCTCACCAGAGTTTGGGTTTGCCTGAACCCAAACTGCTGAAAGAAACCCCTAAGGCCTAGCACCCTCTCTTGAGACCCCTAACCTTCCACCTGTCCTTTAACCCTCACTCTAAGCTGTTTTTCTCCCAGGAGGAAGAGTGAATGAAGAGATTGTGAGGTCCTGGAGCAGTCACAAGACACTGGAAGACAATGTGAGGTGACGTGCATCAGATCAGCTTGTAGGTGACAAGCTGGGTGATGGTGGGGATATTACTGTTATGTCAGCTGTGCCTCAGAATCTCACAGGTGAGTAAGAGGCGGGTGGCTTTGAAGGTGTCTATAAAGTCATTTCTCTCTGAGAACCTCAGAGTTCAGAAGTAGGAAAATGGCTTGGATGTTGATTGTGAGGTCATATCTCTCTCTGCAGGTCATGCAAGAGCAGTCTCATGGCTCAGTCAAGCACTGTCATAAGCTTGAACTGAGGGTTTTCTAGAGACCCTAATGCCTACCTGGAAGAACAAGGGGAACATAAAGGGAAACAGGCAATTCACCACCAACCAAGATAAGGTCACATGCCTAGTGGATAAATTTTTTCTGGATTTTAGTAAGGTTTTTATAGTGTCCCTCAAAGCATCATTCTGGACAAGTTTGTCCAGGTAGACTGTGCACTGGGTGAATAAGTGACTGAACAGCATGGGTCAACCCACGTGTAGAATTTCAGAGTAAGAAATCAAGGACTGCATGAAGTTCACACATGGGCAGGAGATGCTCTCCTCTAGAAGTAGATTTGTGCTATTGGCTATATAGCCACGCAAGGCTGCCTCGGTCAGACACACTCTTCCGTTATTTGTACATATCTGCAGTGCAATGACAGGACACATGCCTTCTAAACTTCCCATGAACCTCAAACCTGAGCTTCTCTCTACACCCTCTTTGGAGGTGAACCTGAGTACGGACACATAAGCAACAACTCTCAAGACCATTTCTACCTTGGAGCTAATATGGGGCACAGCCAGGGTGGAGACCCAGGGAGGAGGTGTTGCAGAGCAGCCTTTTAGCTTTAGTTGCTGCGAACTAAAACTAAACACAGATTGAATTTGCTTATTTCCTGCTCAATCCTTGCCTTTTTTTAGGGTTTTTGGTTGGTTGGTTGGTTGGCTTTTTTCCTCTCACAAGCTTAGCAGTTTTCCTGTGAGCTGCTTTTCTCAATTTCTCTGTTTTTAAAAGTCATGTTCTGGAAGTTGCTTAGACCTTGCTAATCATTTAAATGTCCATTACTCTGATAGTCTTTCTGAAGTTGTTAATGACGCTGTGGGTGCCTGGGGAGGAACACTGGTAGCGATAGCATTGCTGTCTTCTCTCCTGGGGTTGTTCACTAACTGGCTTATAAACAGGTCAGAACATGAAGTGCAGAGAAGCATCCAGAGAACCCCATCCAGCTGGTTTCCAGGGAAATGACAGAGAGGAAAAGAGGACACTACCGTCTCCTGCAGCACAATGGAGTGAGGAGTGTGTTCCTGTATTGAGGCTTCTGGCAATGGTAAATTCTTTTTTGCGTGCTGAGACACCATGGCAGCACAACCACTGCCAAAAGCAGCTGCAAGCATCTGTGTGGCTTGGCTGGGCTCAGAAGAGCAGGTTTTGTTCAGCTTAGAGAAATACTGCTGGTGAGACGGTCACTGTGTAAAGAGTCCTCCCGCAGTTTCCCATCTGCAAAGCTAGTCCAAACCATGCTCTTTGCATCACCTTGTGAAGCACTAAGCGTTGGAAAGAATATGTTGTAGGTTTGGAGGAAGTTTTAAACAAGCAGACACGGCTGATTATGGAAAGCCTGCTTATAAATGGTTTCCTTCGGTGAAAAAATTGTGTAGGATAAATGCAAGTATCTGACAGTATTTCAGGAAATAAAAATATTTAAATTTCCTTATTTAAATAAATGCATATTTATTTAATTTAATGCTTCCATATTTAAATAAATGCAAAGCACAAAGGGAAGGCTCAATTTCCCAGACAATGAGAGCATCACTCTGCTCTGCACAGACTTACAGGGGACTGGGGAACATTTCTGCATTGGGATCAGAGTGATAGAGCCCTCAGTAAACTGCCAGAAATCCATGTGACAGAGCAGCAAGTTCAGCAACTGGGAACTAGACAGAGTAAGTTCACAAGTTATAAAAGCCTAACCTTTTCAGGAAAACTAGATATTTTGGGATATCACCTTCTAATCTCCACTTATCTTCCTTTAATCACCTTCCTTTATGGAAGCTTGGAAAGCTCTTTGAGCTACTGTTGTGACTGCTTGCATAATGCCTCCTTTCAGCACCCTGAATGCTTGTGATACAGGCACAAATAGCACCTTTTCTGACATGCTGAAATGCCCCTTGGGTACATCAATGTTCCTAATGCATTGACAGACAGAATTTTGTTTTCTTTCTGATAGAGTTCACCTGTCATCCACGTAAAAAAGGAGTAATTTGAATCTAAGGCTCTGAGTGTGTGGACAGAGTTTCAGGAGAAGAGTTCTTATCTCTGAGAAGAGATGAGATAAACCTCTCTTACTAAAATCTCTTCTAAATATCTTCTAAAGAAAAAATATTTTTTCTGGTCCATGCACCCATCTTAGAAGCCTTTTGTCAACAAATAACTGGTGTTCGACTCCTATACAGCCACACAGATCTTCTTTGGGTTTTCCTAATACTGCAGTCACACCTGTGCTGGTGTCTGTAGTTTTTCACTGTGCTTGAGGGGTGTGTGATGGTGGGTGGGCCATTGCCCAGTGAGCATGGTGTTTGGATTGCTCTGAGACAGAAAATGCCCCAAAGAAAAGGCTTGGAGAACCACACAGCTGGACCTGGATTTATTCTTCTGGGACTTTCTGACAACACCAATCTGCAAGGTTTGCACTTCATAGTCTTCCTGATCATCTGCCTCATGGTCCTCATAGGGAATGGCCTCATTGTGCTCATCACTGTGGTAGAGCCAAGCCTCCACAGCCCCATGTACTTCTTCCTGAGGAACTTATCCTTCCTGGAAATCTGGTATACATCTACCACTCTCTCAAAAATGCTGTTGGCTTTCCTGAATGGAGATGACAGCATCTCCTTCCTTGGCTGTGATGCTCAACTCTATTTTCTGGATTTGCTGGGTAGCACTGAAAGCCTACTCCTGGCTGCCATGTCCTATGACCGCTATGTAGCTATCTGTGACCCCCTGCACTACAGCCTCATCATGAATGGGAGGCCATCATGAATGGGAATAGCCTCATCATGAATGGGAGGCCACAACCCATGATGGTTGTGGCATCATGAGTGGCTGTCATACCAGTACAAGTAGGCCAGACTTACCAGATGTTCACTTTGCCCTTCTGTGCATCCCATGGCCTTCATCACTTCTTCTGTGACATACCTCCTCTGCTGGAATTGGCCTGCACAGACACTTTCTGGAACCAAGTGATGCTGCACACTATCATCCTGCTCTTTGCAGTCCTTCCCTTTTCCTTGATAGTTGTTTCTTACACTCAAATTGTTAGGGCAATGCTGAAAGTGCCTTCAGTTCTGGGCAGACACAAAGCCTTTTCCACCTGCTCCTCACACCTCGGGGTGGTGACTCTCTTCTATGGCTTGGCCATGGTTGTGTACTTTAAGCAGCAATCAAGAGACTCTGCAGACACTGACAAATATCTTCCCCTGTTTTACACAATTGTGATCCCCATACTTAACCCTGTCATCTATAGCCTGAGGAATAAGGAAGTGAGAATTGCCCTGAAGAGACTCCCATGGAGAAAGTGACACAGCAGAGTATGTGAAAGAAGCCTAAATAGTACCAAAAGTCCCAACAAGGTGTTTGGTTGTGTGAACACATGTGTCCCATATTAGCTTGGAGAAAACCGGTGTCCTGCCTGGCTATGATGCTCCTCAGGAAGGGGACAGGTCCCCTGGGGCATTCCTGTCATCTGTGATTGATAGCTCCATCTAGATATTTTCATACTCCAGAACATCTTTAGTTCCCCAGAGAGCTGAATGCAAATAGCTTCTTCAGGCTGTGTCTGCTCAAGCTGCCAGTACTTTTAAAGAAAAATAGTTAAACAGTAAAGAGGGATTAGAGGGTGACACATCCAGTGACAAGAAAATTACTACCCTCAGGTTGAGAAATCATTTTTTCACCTCGGTCGGTGAGGCGGCGGTGGCAGCACCGGCAGCACCGGCGACGAGAACTAAGGTGAGCTCGCAGGGAAGGTCGGATCGTGCTGTACAGAGGGGCTTCCGACCTCAGGGACCCCCCACTCACAGCCCGAACCCCAGCTGGAACCTGGAAGTCCGTGGCAGCCAATCAGGCGTGGAGGGGGTGCGGCCGCGGGGATTTAAACGCGGTCAGAGCAGACGCTCGGTCGGTTGGCGAGGCGGCAGCAGCTCGCTGCTGCAGCTTGTGGCGCGCAACAGGAGGGGAAAAAAAAAAAAAACAAAAAACAACCACGCACAAAAAAAACCACCACCACGCACAAAAATTTGAAACAAACACACGAACCGCAAAACAAGTTACTGCTGAAGAGATCATATCAAGTCATGGTTGGGACTCGGTCAAAGACCATTAGAAAAAAAACTGCGGGTACCCAGAGAGAGGCCCCACACAAACATACAGGCACCCAGGCAACTGGTTGAAGTGAGCGCTGAAACCTGGCAATGATGGATGATAGAGACAGCACCTGTGTTAGGTGTGAGCAGATCAATGATCTGCTCCACATGGTGGCTGAACTAAAGGAAGAAGTGAATAGACTAAGGACCATTAGGGAGTGTGAAAGGGAGTTAGATATGTGGTATCAGACTGCAGACCCCTGTAGCAGAGGGAGGTGACACAAGGAACAGAGAGGAATGGATACAGGTGCCTTTTGGAAGAGGCAAGGATAACCCTTCACAGCCCCCCTCATCTTTCCATTTGCCCCTGCACAACAAGTATGGGGCACTGGAGGTTGAAGGTGAAACAAGCGAGAAGGCAGAAGAAACACCACCCAGGGTGTTGCCTAAAGCAAATCGCACTCCCTCTCGCATCAAAATCAAAACCTCTACCCTAAAAAAATAGAGGAGGGTAATTGTCATTGGTGACTCCCTTCTGAAGGGAACAGAGGGCCCCATATGTCGGCCAGATCCTTCCCACAGGGAAGTCTGCTGCCTCCCTGGAGCCCGCATCAGAGATGTAACCAGAAGGCTGCCTACTCTGGTACAGCCCTCTGACTACTACCCCTTAGTAGTTATGCAGGTGGGAAATGATGAGGTCAATACTGGAAACTTAAAAACAATTAAAAAGGACTTTAAGACATTAGG
Organism: Calidris pygmaea; assembly: GCA_003697955.1. NCBI lineage: Eukaryota > Metazoa > Chordata > Aves > Charadriiformes > Scolopacidae > Calidris > Calidris pygmaea. The sequence continues at coordinate 72,863 of QJSC01010281.1, forward strand.
GAAACTGGTTGAGGGATCGGGGCTCAGATAATTTTTTCAGCAATACCCTTAGTTGCAGGCAAGAATACTGAAAGAAATAAAAAGGCGTACATGATTAACAAGTGGCTCAGAAACTGGTGCCACCAACGAAATTTTGAGTTTTTTGACCTCAGGGAAATTCACATGGTACCAGATACGATAGCAGCAGACGGAGCACACCTGTCTCAGAGGGGTAGAAAGATACTGGCTTGCAAGTTGGCAGAACTTGCTGAAAGGGCTTTAAACTAGGGGGAGGGGGTTAAACACAGGTCAAGCAGAAAAAAACTTAAGGAGAGCCATCAACCTACCATCTCAGTTAAAAAGTCAGCCCCTTTAGGCACCCAGCTGAAGTGCCTATACACAAATGCACGCAGCATGGGGAATAAGCAAGAGGAATTAGAGATGTGCGCACGCCTCCAAGGCTACGACCTTATTGGCATCACTGAGACATGGTGGGATGGCTCTTATGACTGGAGTGTTGGAATGGAGAGTTACAGACTCTTCAGGAAGGACAGGATGGGCAGAAGAGGAGGGGGTGTTGCCCTCTATGTCAAGGAACACCTGGAATGTATGGAGCTCCAACTGGGGACGGATGAAGACTTAACAGAGACCTTATCGGTGAGGATTAAAGGGAGCACAGGGGCAGGTGATGTTACAGTAAGAGTCTGCTACAGGCCACCAGATCAAAGTGACAGTGAGGATGTGGCCCTCTATAAACAGATAGGGGCAGCATTGCACTCACACACTCTGGTACTCATGGAGGACTTAAACCACCCCGATATCTGTTGGAAAGACAACACAGCAGAGCACAGGAAATCCAGGAAGTTCTTGGAATGCGTTGATGACAACTTTCTTTTTCAAATAATTGAAGAACCAACAAGGAAAGGAGCAGTGCTGGACCTT
>QJSC01010281.1:74332-109270 GCA_003697955.1 Calidris pygmaea
TCCTGAGAGAGCTGGCAGATGAAGCTGCTAAGCCCCTCTCCATCATATTTGAGAAATCGTGGCAGTCTGGTGAAGTTCCCACTGATTGGAAAAAAGGGAACATAACTCCAATATTCAAAAAAGGAAACAAAGAAGACCTGGGGAACTACAGGCCGGTCAGTCTCACCTCTGTGCCTGGCAAGATCATGGAGCAGATCCTCCTGAAATCCTTGCTAAGGCACAGGGAAAATAAGGAGGTGATTGGAAACAGCCAACATGGCTTCACCAAGGGCAAATCGTGCCTGACAAATTTGGTGGCCTTTTATGATACTGCCACAGACTTGGTAGACAAGGGCAGAGCAACTGACGTCATCTACCTGGACTTATGCAAAGCATTTGACACCGTCCCACACGACATCCTGGTCTCAAAATTGGAAACTCATGGATTCGATGGATGGACCACTCGGTGGATAAGGAGCTGGCTGGATGGCCGCACCCAAAGGGTGGCAGTCAATGGCTCAATGTCCAGGTGGCAGCCAGTAACGAGTGGTGTTCCACAGGGGTCGGTATTGGGAGCAGTACTATTTAACATCTTTGTTGGAGACACGGACAGTGGGATAGAGTGCACCCTCAGCAAGTTTGCTGATGACACCAAGCTTGGTGGCGCAGTTGACACGCTGGAGGGAAGGGATGCCATCCAGAGGGACCTGGACAGGCTGGAGAGGTGGGCTTGTGCAAATTGCATGAGGTTCAACCAAGCCAAATGCAGGGTCCTGCACCTGGGACATGGCAACCCCAGGCACAAATACAGGTTGGGTGGAGAATGGCTGGAGAGCAGCCTTGAGGAGAAGGACTTAGGAGTGCTTATGGACGAGAAGCTCAACATGAGCCGGCAGTGTGCGCTGGCAGCCCAGAGAGCCAACCGTGTCCTGGGCTGCATCAGGAGAAGTGTGGCCAGCAGGTCTCGGGAGGCGATTCTGCCCCTCTACTCTGCACTCGTGAGACCCCACCTGGAATACTGTGTCCAGCTTTGGAGTCCTCAACACAGAAAGGACATGGACCGGCTAGAACAGGTGCAGCGGAGGGCCACGAAGATGATCAGAGGCATGGAGCACCTCTCCTATGGAGACAGACTGAGGGAGCTGGGATTGTTCAGCCTGGAGAAGAGAAGGCTCCGGGGAGACCTGTCGCGACGGAGGGAAGACAGGCGCACTCAATATGAGCAATCAGCTAGCTTCCGTTTATTTAGACACACCATCACACTTTTATGCTTATTCATAATTAGCTCATACATATTGCAAAATGCAAGCTCATTATTGGTTAGTTATATAAAGGTAAATTCCACCCAAAACTTCATTTATTATGATTACATGTTCTCCTTCTCACACGTAGGAGCAACAGAGGGAAGACATCCTGTTGTTGAACCACAGCTGCCTTCAAGGCAGAGCGGCCTTGCAGCGTTAGCAGCTAGATAAGCTGAGTACGGTGTTTAATGAGCTCTTGTTGGGCTAGCTGATTTATGTCTATGTGACCCTTCTCAGCTAGCCAGTCTCCCACAATTCCCCCGTTTTTATTTTGGATGATATAAGCTTGATTAATAATTCTCATTAAAAGAGTTTTGATGCAAGAAAACACACAGCTCAAGCAAAGCAATACTATCACTACTATGACTAAAATCAACAAGCCTGTTTGTAACACACTTTTAAGCCAGCCACTTAACCCCAACCAGTTTCCCAGAGCATCTAGACCAAAGAACCCTGTATCCTCTTGTATCTTTCGGGAGTGCCCTATGAGGTCCTGGATTTCCTTATGAATAGATTTAGAATGGTCAGATAAATCCATACAGCACATTCCATCGAAATCCTCACAGCCATGCCCATGGGCTAGTAAAAGGAAATCTATTGCGGCTCTGTTCTGTAGCACAGCGTGCTGTACTGTTGACAGGTCGTCTGCCAACTCTGAAAGAACTCTGCTTGTGGCATTGGATTGCTTTACAACCCAACATGCCAAACCCTTTAAATTTTTATGGGCTCGAGCCGCGGCGACGCCTGGTGTAAATAAAGACGCGAAAAACACCTCCCATTTTTTCCAAAGAGTGACATCGTCGTTACAGGTTGATTGTAAAGTCTGTGTAAGCCCCCTTTTAAAGCGGTATCTGTGAGTCGAATTAGGGTGGTGTCGTGGTGCACCTAGACTGAGTTGACCTATTGTGCATGGCCCTCCCTGAGGGTTGGAGGGAATTCCTGCCCAGGCACGGTTGCCACATATTAAAAAGAAACCTTTAGGGAGGCGCCTGGGCATTATGGTGCCAGGGGCCGAATTGCTCTTGCTGCGGACTAATCTCTGGCACCAGCTATTTTCCCATGTACTCAAATTGCCTATCGGAGTGAGGCTTGTGGGGACTGATTTATTGACCCGGCGCCCCTCCTTTTGATCACCTAGCCAGGGCCCCAGGCCGATATAGACGCAATAGCTAGCATTAAGGGAGTCCGCTAGATCAAATTCTTGTGGCTCAGGACCTATTGGAAGTTTATCATCCCAACTATCATACTCTTTAAACATGTCAGAGGTGTTGTTCCAATTGAACGGAAGTTTACCAGTCACCTTATATTGCAGTCGCAATTCTGCGAGAGATTGATTAAACATTACAAAGGTGGCGTTGGTTAAAGGCACCCCTATGAGGCAGGTGGTGAATGGGGATCTAGGTGTTGTCAGGCTGGCACGGAAACTGGTTGTATTGAGTGACCGAGCTAAAGTCACCCATACGTTCTCCCGAGGATCAATGAGATTGTGTGGTGTAATTCTGGCGGCAGCGCCCTCAATCTCACCTCTGATGAGGATACATATTATTAAAGCGGTAACATAGCCTGTGCCAGTCTTGTGCACTAACAACCCGTAACTGTGGGATTTTGATACCATTCTTACACTTTTGTCTAAATTTCCCAGGATAGTAATTTTCTATAGCTGTTATTAACAAGGCAAGTTCACTAAAAGAAGTCCATCTTAGAAACGAGTGAGAAAGATGTGTACACGGTTGCACCACCAGATCTATAACCAGATGCAGACGAAGTGGTGATCTTCTGTGGAGTCCCTCATCGTCCTTAGGCGTGGCCGTGGTCGTCAGGGTGTTCAATAGCAGGCCTCACCCATCGGCTGGGAACCCAAATGGTACCTGTGGCGGTAGAAACACAGACATAACCACGTCCTACATAAACCACCTCTGCAGGACCCACCCATTGTCCTGTCTTTGCATCTTTATACAACACTTTCATGTGTGGCGGCTTGAGAGTATCAGATCCTGCATGATGTTTTACAATAGGCGGATCATTACCATCCCCGAATACACATAAATGATTAAGCACAAAGAGGGCCTTTTGGACCCTTTCTCTTACGTCTACAATGTCCTTAAACTTCTCCAGATAACATTTTAGAGTCCCATTGGCTCTTTCTACTACTGCCTGCCCGGTCGGGGAATGGGGAATGCCAGTAAGGTGGACAATATTCCATAGTTGCATAAAGCGCTTCAGTGGCCCACCTCTGTAGGCCGGGCCATTGTCCGTCTTGATCGTGCCAGGCACCCCTAAAATGGCAAAGCAACTAGTCAGGTGCCGACGCACATCCCGAACCTTTTCCCCTGGCTGTGGGGTAGCCCAAATCATATGACTATAAGTGTCTACGGTCACATGCAAATACTTCAATCGACCCAACGCGGGCACATGGGTAACATCCATTTGCCAGACCTCATTGGACTTTAACCCCCTAGGGTTGACCCCGCATCCGAGTCCTAGACCCGAATTATGATGACTGCATACAGGGCAGGCCTTGACAATGGCTCGGGCCTCAGCTATAGAGAGCTTATAGGCTCGAGCCAGTCCTTTCGCGTTTTGGTGAAAAATAGAGTGAGCTTCTCGGGCCCGGCAATGTGGTGCCAAGGGGGGCTCAGTTGTGACCGCAGCTAGGCGATCGGCCCGAGCATTGCCTTCTCCGAGCCCTTCTTCCCATTGGTGGCTCCGGATGTGAATCACGGCATACGGGTTGCTTCTTTACGTGATCGCAAGCTGCAGGCTGACTAATAGCTCTGTTAAGCGTTGATTCTTCAATTCTCGTAGACTCGCATCCTCAATGCGATTAACTATTCCTGCAACATAGAGAGAGTCAGTGACTATATTCAATGGGACATTCCTCCACTGAATGAATGCCCAGACCACCGCGAAAAGTTCCAGCGTCTGTAGAGAGTCCCCTTGCTGTGCCTGCAAAATTTGATGCTGCCATCCCTGTCCATCTTTCCAAGTTACGGCAGCAGTCCTGGAGCGTCGGCCTGCATCGGTGAAGGCCGTAAGAGCCTGCGGGATCGGTTGGCTGGACCGCATCGGCTTAACTATCCAGCCCAGGTTCTCCATCCACGACAGGATGGGCGACAGCAGTGGCTTAGCTACCAGCGCCGCTCCATCGTTAAGCAGTGCAGCTTGTAGCTCCTCGGAGTTCTGCAAGTACCATTCCAGGTCGATTTGCTTTATTGGCACCCATATTGTGTTTGGCGGGGTGCCATTCACCTGTAGGATACGGCACCGACCCTTCCTGATCAGATCTGCTAGCGTGGCAATTTTTTCCTGCATTGTCCGCCGTGGTTGTAGCGGAGGGGCTATCCATTCCAATACAATAATGGTGGACCCCTGCTTCTCCCCCGTTTTTATTTTTTGCTGAGTTAAGGCTGCCATAAGATATTGCTCACCACATAAAACAGTCAAGTCAATGGGCAGACCTTCAACACGCCGATGCGTGGAACGCGTAGTTATCATAGAAGCTATTTGTTGCAGCGTTTGTCTTTGTTGCTCAGTAAGTTGCACCGGTGTTGCAGGATCCGTTCCCCGCAGCAGGGGGCGCAGTTGATTCAGTAGTTCATTGGGGATGCCTGTAACAGGTCGAAGCCACTGCAGGTCACCCAACAACCGTTGGGCATCATGGAGAGTCTGAATGTCCAGGTGCAGAGATATTTTCTGCGGTTGAATTGTCGTATCGGTGATATGCCATCCTAGGTACTTCCAGGGACTTGTCTCTTGTACTTTTTCCGGTGCTATTACTAAACCTCTTTGTCTGAGCTGCGTTGTTAGTTCCTGCTTTTGTTGCGAGGAAAAGGGTGTCGGTTGGGCCAGTAAAATATCGTCCATATAATGATAGAGTACAGGCCCAGTTTTGCCGCAGTGGCTGCAGGGCGGCATCAACATAAAGCTGACACAAGGTGGGTGAATTTCGCATTCCCTGCGGGAGGACTGTCCATTCAAAGCGCTGGTCCGGCCCTTCTCGATTGATTGCAGGAAGGGTAAAAGCAAACCTTTGCTTATCATCTTCATGCAGGGCAATAGTGAAAAAGCAGTCTTTCAAATCCACAACAAGTAGATGCCATCCTTCTGGTATCATAGCTGGGTTGGGTAGGCCAGGCTGTAATGCCCCCATGTTGTACATTTGTTTGTTCACAGCTCTCAGGTCGTGAAGTAACCGATATTTTCCTGACTTCTTCTTGATAACGAAGATGGGGGTATTCCAGGGGCTTGTTGATAGACGGAGGTGACCCTGGCAAAATTGTTCTCGGACCAGTTCGTGTGCTTGTTCCAGATTTTCCCTTTTTAGCGGCCACTGCTCTATCCACACTGTTTTTTCTGATTTCCATCGGAGCGGGATCGGGAAAGTCCAAGCAATGGCCGTCCCTAAAAAGGGATGTCTGAGGTGAGGACCATTCCCATTTGTGCCAGGATATCGCGCCCTACCAGGGCGTGCACCCCTTCAGGCAATGGGATAATAGAAACACAGCAGTTTACCACCTTGTCGTCTATAGTCCATCGCAAAAGGGGTGACTTGTGAGCAAGAGTCAACCCTCCTACTCCCGCAACTGTGGCATTGGTCGGGTATGTTGGCCATTTAGGTGGCCATTTCCGTGCACTGATTATAGAAACATCAGCACCAGTATCCAAAAGTGCGACAAGTGAGATGGTTTGGTCGCCGTACTGCACCGTAGCCGATCGTCGTGGCCGTTGGTTCAGGCCGATAGTTAGTAAGGCCATTTGTCCTGTAGATCCAAAGCCACCTTGCCCTCGAGGTTGCTCTTGCAGCGGTTGAAGGGCCCCCGCAAGGTGTGGCAGGGGAATCAGCTGTGCCACCTTAGTGCCTTTAGGCATGAAAAGTGGTGGGAACAGCGTTTGAGCCGTAATTTGAATCCCTCCGTAAAAGTCCTTATCAATCAGTCCCACTAAAACATTAAGTCCCAGCATAGTGGCAGATGAATGCCCTATAAGTAGCGCTCCAACCGCTTGTCCATTAATACAGATCGGTCCTTGTGTGCTGGTAGCAATTCTGACAGGTTTCGAGTCCACTAGGGTGCAGTCTACTGCTGTTGCCAGGTCCAGTCCGAGGCTTCCGCTTGCGGCTGGCTGCAGAGAAAAGGGTTGTGCACTGCCGGGGGGGCAGGGGGAGTGTTGATCGCTACTGGGTAGGCAGCCGCTTTTTGTGTCGGCGTGGGGCGGCTCTTCCCGCTGGGTCGTCCGTTTCCCGGTCCAACTCGACGACAGGCAAGTTCGTTATGAGTATCCGATCGACAGTTCTTGCACCACATGTAGCTGACATTGCAATGTCACCTGAGGTGTCCGGGGTCGCCGCAACAGTAGCATCGCAAACGAAGCGGACCGCGAGCATTTGACCGGCTGGCGGGGGCTTGCAAAGGAGCAAGGGCTGCTAGGGCTTGATTCTGCGCAGCTTGTGCATGTTCCTTCAAACTATTTCCTAAGTCTTTCATTGCCTCAACTAACATTGCTTGTGGCCCCACTGGCACCTGTGACATTCTCTCTAATCCTTCCTCAATAGTCCATGTTGCTGGCAATGTAGCCAAAATGTTACGTGTGGCCGGATTACAATTTTGTATAGCACACTGCTTTAATATAGTGCCTTTAAGATAGTCAGGTACTCCGGCAGCCTGTATGGCGTTTGCCACACGATCGATAAATAAACCAAACGGCTCCTCCCTTCCTTGCTTAATACCCATGTAGGAAGGGATTCCTCCAGGTTCTCTTAATCGATCAAGGGCTTGCCTAGCCAGTCTCATTGCCTCTTTAGCCTTGTCCGGCCCCATTGTCGCCTGTGCTTCCGGCCGAAAATAAGCCCCTAGCCCTAATAGCTGATCAACAGTGATCCCGTGTAACGGGTCTGCCGGCTGTCTAACCACAGCAACTGCCTCTTGGCAATATGCTTGCCAGTGCGCATTAAATAATAGTTGTTGATGCTGGGTTAAGATCAGCCTTGTTATACTGCGTATGTCACCCGGAAGCAAAATATTGGTACTCCAAATATAATCCAGCATTTGTCTTGTAGTTTCCCCCTTAATTCCTGACTCGCTAACTGTAGACCGTAGCTGGGTCAATAACTTCCAATCTAAATTGGTAAGGTGGGCATTAAGATATCCCCTCCCATCCGGCTGATACACCACCGGGAATGCATCCTGCATGATATTTGCAGCAGACTCCCGGTGTCCCTCAGCCATGGCATCGTCTGCTATTTGTTGCCACATTTTCTGTCTTTCTTGGACAGCTCGCAAGTCCGCCATAAAGGAATTGGTACGTTCCCTATTTTCCGCTGGATTTTTACACCCTGTCTCCTCGCCCGTTCCCTCATTTCCCGACGGGGGGGTCGAGGGCCCGGGAGGGGTGGGGCGTGGGACGACCAAAGCGGGGCTTGCGGCTGAGGGAGAGTGAGGCGGCGCGGTGCGGGGGGGTGGGGAGAAAGTTAGCTGGTCCCAAGTCTCTGCCACTCTCTGTGGGACAGCTAACGTACGCACTGAGGGAGGCAAGGGACAGTCCGAAGAGGAGTTAAGCGGGCCTTGCAGAGAAGTAGCTGAACCCATTCCCGTTGGCCCCCCCAACCTTTCCGAAGCAGCAGCGGCAGCTCTTTGTTCCGCTTTGTGCTGCAGCAGGGCATTAGTAACTGCTCGCCATGGTTTCATTAATTTTTTAGCTGTCTTATCCTCACTGATAACCTCATCAAATAATTTATCGCCATACCTCCGCCATTCCTCATGTTCAAAAACTGTGTCAGGATTGTTAAAGTACCCTTTAGCCACCCCATAAGCTAACAACCCAGGTAATTCCTTTTTACAATCTATACCCTGAATGCTCCGCTTTTCTAAAAAGCATTTGAGCAAATCATACGCCGCTTGTCTATCCATACCTTTCGTCAGCGCGCTGTTGCAGCCTTTGCAAGACCTCTGTAAGATCTCGGTGGCGCATGGCCGGCGGGACCCTGTATAGGTGCTCCCGGGCGCGGGGATCCTTCTCTTTCGCTTCTCTTTCGCTTCTTTTTCGCTGCTCTTTCGCTTCTTCTGCGGGATCCTCTATAGGTACTCCCGGGTGCGGGGATTCCTCCGTTCAATTCCTCCCTTTCGCCTACTTCCCTTTCGCCTCCTGCGCTGCTAACAGGACCGGTACCCGGACTCCGTCGAACCGTGACTCGCAGGTTTAGCCCTATCTAGGGTCCCCTGTTCCGCTGTTCGGGCGCCATTTGTCGCGACGGAGGGAAGACAGGCGCACTCAATATGAGCAATCAGCTAGCTTCCATTTATTTAGACACACCATCACACTTTTATGCTTATTCATAATTAGCTCATACATATTGCAAAATGCAAGCTCATTATTGGTTAGTTATATAAAGGTAAATTCCGCCCAAAACTTCATTTATTATGATTACATGTTCTCCTTCTCACACGTAGGAGCAACAGAGGGAAGACATCCTGTTGTTGAACCACAGCTGCCTTCAAGGCCAGAGCGGCCTTGCAGCGTTAGCAGCTAGATAAGCTGAGTACGGTGTTTAATGAGCTCTTGTTGGGCTAGCTGATTTATGTCTATGTGACCCTTCTCAGCTAGCCAGTCTCCCACAGAGACCTTATAGCGGCCTTTCAATACCTGAAGGGTGCCTATAGAAGAGCTGGAGAAGGACTCTTTGCCAGGAAGTGTAATGATAGGACAAGGGGAAACGGTTTTAAATTGGAAGAAAAAAGATTCAGATTAGATATCGGGAAGAAATTTTTTACTATGAGGGTGGTGAGACACTGGAACAGGTTGCCCATGGAAGCTGTGGATGCCCCATCCCTGGAAGTGTTCAATGCCAGGTTGAATGGGGCCTTGAGCAACCTGGTCTGGTGGGAGGTGTCCCTGTCCATGGCAGGGGGGTTGGAACTTGATGATCTTTGAGGTCCCTTCCAACCCTAACCATTCTATGATTCTATGATTCTATGATTCTATGATTTGCTAGACCCCCATTGACTATCCAGAGTGTCCTTGGAAGGCATCAACTTAAGAAAATTAAAGGACCTGAAAGTCATCTTCCTCTCCTATGATGTTTTGCATTGAGTTGCACAATGCTTGTCAGACTTGACATAAATAAATTAAAAACATAACTAAAACCATATATGCTAGGAGACTTTCATGACCCATATGGCCAAAGCCAGGAGTAATGTGGCCTGAATTCATTGTGCAGCCTGCTTTGAGCAAGAAGGTAGACTGGAGACCTCCCAAGTCCATTCCTATCTGAACTGTTTCCTGAGTTTACGTAACATTTGTTCTAAACTGACTTGCTGATAATATGGAAAACGAAGATTGAGACTGATTCACTGAGCTTTTTTCAGTGTCTCCTTTAGAATAATATGAATCCCTTCCAGATTTTCCCTGTGTCTCTCCAGTGCTGGTAAAGTGAGCCTACAGCATCATCAGAGGTGTTTGATGTCTGGCATGATGTGACAATAATCCTCCTATGATTGCATTACACTGGAGAGGTTGTGAAACATCCTCCAGAGGATGGGATGCATAAGAGAGTTCCTAGGCATCCTTCAGATGATGTGTTCTCAAATACTCTACCATGTCTTTAATCTCAGAGTTTGACTGCTGCTTGACATACTCACTGAGGTTTAAACTTTGGCCTGGTTTGCTCTTGTGTCCCTTTCATTCCTTTTAAGTCTTGATGCTTGAGTGTGTGACACATCACAGAAACACAGAAACAAAGGCAGACCGGAATGAAGAGGACTTACCAGGTTATCAAGATGGATGTATGTTATGTGTTACGGTCCTTATCATGTATGACCAGTGCAAGTAAATGCCTCATGGAGTTGTCTTCAAGACTTGGTCATGGTTAGGCCAGAAGCAAGTAGTCTGCTTGGGCTCACCCATACTGCATGCAGGCATTTTAATCTGATCTAGTTTCCCACACTTATATTAAATAAAAAGGGAAAAAAAAAAAGAAAAGAGAAAGAATTGTCATTTCTAGGCAGTGAATCAACCTGTTTTCAGAGGAATAATTGAAAATCCAAGGGGAAAAACATTCCTGCAAAGAGAGAGACCCCTGAGGGGTGTCACTGGGAGAGCCTCGCAGGATGACATCGTAGACTGAGGATGGGGGGTTTTGTCTCCTCTGGGGATCTGAAACTCGTTGATAGTTTCCTAGTTTTGAGCCCGGCCCTGGGGAGAATGAAAAAAGATTGTTTTGAGGGTGAATGCACCAGAAAGCATGAAACACCAAGGTTTGTGGGGAGATGAAAGCAGTTCCCAGACATAGTGAAAACAAGCAATACTTTTCCAACTACTTTTCCCACACAATTTGATATGGGACCAAGATCCAACCGTTTGCTTGTTTTGAGCCCAGCCCTGGGGAAAATGAGGGCCCCAAGGATGGGGAAGCAGCTCTTCCAGGGGTGGCGCATCTTGGTTGGAAACGACTTGTTCGGTGGCGTTTGGAATAGTCAAATGCTATCTATGTCTTTCGTAACTTAGATAATTTATCACTGCCTTCCATGATAGGCAGTTACCTTCTTGATATCTTCCAAATAGACATACCAGTTATGGATGGTAGGTTTCTGGGGGTGGGTGCTATACCCTCAAGAAGTAGATCTAAAAGGCGGAAGGGGCCCTTGATAATCACATTCTGATCTCTCTCCTAATGTGTTCAGTCAGTTCTATGGCTCGGGTTAAACCCTTTTCTAGATCCGAATATCACATCTTGGTATCATTAAAAGAATGAGAGCTGAATTCCAATGGCATCTCGGGCCCATCTGGTCCTTTTTGCCACAAATTACAATGAGAACCACGCTCACTGAATCCTCATTCCACAAAAATGGGATCAGATCTATGGTATCAGGCCTATTTGCTGGAACAACCTCAATTCTCTGATCAAGGTCTTCAATGCCTTTGACTGCTGTTCAGCCCATTCCCATTTTTTCCCTTTCTCAATAGGTTATAAAATGTGCGAGCAATAATTGAAAAACCAGGGACATGTTTGTGCCAATAACACAAAGTCCCCAACAGCTGCTGTAGCTCCTTTCTGTTAGATGGTTCCTGCCCCTGCTCTATTTTCTCCAGTGTGTCCGAAGGAATGGAAGAATCTCCTTTTATCCACTAGACCCTTAAAAACAACCTCCTGTGCAGGGCCCTGACATTTAGACAGATGAAGTCCTAGAGTTATTCATTTTCCTCGCACACCTTCCAGAGTGCACTTGACATCCTGTAAATTGTCTCCCCCAATCACTATGTCATCAATATATTAATAGATGGTAACAGCCCAGTGGGCTAGAAGCTTCTGCTAAAACCTTTGCCAAGGCATTATGGGTGATAGTAGGAGAGTGCTTATAACCCTGGGGCAGCGTGTTAAACTGTACCCATTTCCAAGTAAAGGCAAATTTAGCCTTGTCACATTCCAACAGTAGAATCATAAAAGAATGAATGGAGTTAAATTCAGTTGGCAGCCAGTCACGAGTGGTGTTCCCCAGGGCTCGGTATTGGGGCCGGTTCTCTTTAATTTCTTCATCAGTGATCTGGACGAGGGGATTGTGTGCACCCTCAGTAAGTTTGCAGATGACACCAAGTTGGGTGGGACTGTCGACCTGCTGGAGGGTAGAAAGGCTTTGCAGAGGGATCTGGACAGGCTGGATGGATGGGCCGAGGCTAATGGGACGAGGTTCAGCAAGGTCAAGTGCCGGATCCTGCATTTGGGTCACACCAAACCCTTGCAGCGCTACAGGCTTGGGGCAGAGTGGCTGGAGCTGCCTGGCAGAAAAGGACCTGGGGGTGTTGGTCGACTGTCGGCTGAACAGCCAGCAGTGTGCCCAGGTGGCCAAGAAGGCCAACAGCATCCTGGCCTGTATCAGGAACACCGTGGTGAGTAGGACTCGGAAGGTGATCGTCCCCCTCTACTCGGCACTGATGAGGCCTCACCTCAAGTACTGTGTCCAGTTTTGGGTCCCTTACCACAAAAAAGACATTGAGGTGCTGGAGCGGGTCCAGAGAAGGGGAACGAAACTGGTGAGGGGGTCTGGAGAGTAAGTCTTATGAGGAGCGGCTGAGAGAGTTGGCGTTATTCAGCCTGGAGAAAAGGAGGATGAGGGGAGATCTTATCACTCACTATAACTCCCTGAAAGGAGTTCATAGTGAGGGGGGGGTCAGGGCTTTTCTCCTGAGTAACAGGAGATAGGACAAGAGTAAATGGCCTCAAGTTGCTCCAGGCAAGTTTTAGATTGGATATTAGGGAAAAATTCTTCTCTGAAAGGTTTATCAAACATTGGAACAGGCTGCCCAGGGATGTAGTTTTGTCACCATCCTTGGAGATATTTAAAAGATGGGTAGACATGGTGCTGAGGGACATGGTGTAGTGGTGGACTTGGCAGTGTTAGGGTAATGGCTGGACTGGATCTGAAAGGTTCCTTCCAGCCTAGACAACTTTATGATTCAATGTGCTTGGACAGAGCTTCCGGAAGGGTTTTCTCCCTGAGCTTTCCATGGACTGAGTTGAGGCTGAACAGCCTGTAGTTTTCTGGATCCTCCTTGTTCTTTTCAAAGTTATTCCAGTCTTCTGCAGCTTCCCTGGTGAATTGACCATTTCAAATAATAGGAGCCAGCCATGCAATGACATTGGCCAGTTCTGTCAGCATTCTAAGATATATTCTTATGCCATTGATGTGAATATGGACCATTGGTTTAAATGCCTCCTAAGAAAATTCTGCTCTTTCTGTGTAATCCTTCACACCTCCCCCCAGACTGTTCTGGAGGGCTTAGGGACATGACTGCCCTGGGGTCAAGACTCTCAAGGCAAAAAAAGTTGGATTCCTCTATTTTTTCAATGTCTCCTGCTACTACGTTCTCTGTCCCATTAAACAATGGGTCCATGTTTTCCTTAGCTTTCTTTTCTGCTGACAAGAGCCTTTCAGGTTGCCTTCCACATCCCCCAACACTGTCAGCTCCAGCCGAACTTTGGTTTTCTTAACAGTATTTCTCCTCAGCAGCCCATTGTTGTTCCACCCTCTGATTTATTTCTTTTTACATATGAGTCAGGAGCTCCACCATCATCTTGCAGCGAGGTGCCACTGCCGCAAACTCACCCACGACATGAAACTGATGCCACATTACTTTTCTGTGACCATCTGAGGAAGAGCTCACTTACTCCTATGGTTCCACGCTGATCACTCCTCCATTTCAGATATTCATTCCAGCATTCCACTACAGGCAACATGGTTCAGCAGGTCCTCCTCTAATTTAGTTGGGTCAAGTCTTTGAGGAAAAGGGATATGGAAGGATTTTATAATGGTCTTTACTGTTCAGAGGCGTGCAACCATGCACAGGTTACCAACTGCTTCCATAATTGTGGCTGTAGAGAAGAGGGAAGTTATCCTTGAAGAGTCACACTGACCTTGTGCCACCTGGAGATGTCATCTTTCTGTCAACCTATAGGAAGACCTCCAAATGGTCTCTCAACTCACTGCTCTCCCAAAAACACCCCCATTCTTTACCTCCTCCTGACTTCTGCTCACTGTGGCTTGTTGATGGAATGTCAGACCACCCTTCTAAACTGAGACAGAGGCAGAGCTCCCTGGCACACCCCCACACATCTCTCTGTAGTACAGGACTTTCTCCATTTGCAAGAAAATACTTCAAAGATTTTAAGACGTGTTTCAGGCTTGCCTGTTGCTCTCTCACTACCTCCTCTAGGTAACTGCAAAATTTCTCTTGAAGGGTGTTTGGGGTTATTGCCTCTATTTTTAGTACATAACCACTGAGGTCACATGTGTTTCAAGGCAACAGGTGACACCATACAGGCCTGAAAGTAAATGTGTGCCATGGCACTGATTGGTGTAAACACAAACTATCCCTCCCTGCTATTGCACACCAGTCTCCATTCCCACCATCAGATATCTTAGTTGCTCACTTCCCTTTTTGTTTCTTCTCACTGGGCCATGAGCTTTCATTGAGAGGCTGACAAATCAGTCCTGCTGAGTGAACACATACTGTAGACATTAAAGTGAAACCCATGCAAGACACCTGTTTGCAATCTGGGTGAAAGGGATGGGCTTTGGGGTGCTTTCTGGGTTCTCCCACTTCTTGTAACATCCCTAAACCAATGCAGTAAATGAAATTGTGGTACTGGGGAAAGAGAGGACTGGTGGAGAAGAGATGAGACCTTGAGCAATCCCAGCACATGTGTGTGGGATCACTTCTGGCAGTCCGGGTATGGCATGTCTATATCTCTGCAGGCCTGAGAAAGCATGTTCCTCTCCATTACATGTTCACAATTTCAGCTTTTAGTTATTAAAATTTAGAGAAACACGTTCAATTTGCAATATCATACGTTCAATTCATAGATGAACCAAAGCCTGCAGTTGAAGGCTCCTGCTCTACCAGAGAACAAAATGCTCTCTGGTAGCCACCACATTGAGACCTAATCAGCCAAACCCAAACAATACATTGTCCTGTGTATTTTCAGCCCTTTTTCCTCAAGTGTCTGGCATTTTGCTTTGATGAAATTGTGGAGATGATTTTTTTTCCAGCTCTGTGATAGATCCAGCCCTTCCTGCTGCCTTGGGGGTATTTGTTTTACTTTTTCTGGGCAATATCACTCAAACCTGCAGGGAATGCTTGATATACCATGCCTTTGAGCCTATGCATTTGGGTGTTGAGAGCTCTGGGGGGGGAAATCTCCCAACTAGCGCCCCTTAAAGCAGATAAATCAGCAATGTCATCATCAGCCTTGTTGTTGGCTGAGGGTGAGATATCAGATAAAACTTCCTTTTTGAAAGCAGCAGTTTCAATACATGTCTCCATCTGCTCTCGAGAGGTGTGGTGTTTGTGCATCTGTCACAGCATGAGAGAGACAGAGTGACCTCTGGTGAGGGACCAGAACAGTGGACAGACAAGCTGGCAGGTAGAACAACTACAAATCCAAATTTCTTGCACAACTTCTTCCTGTGTTGAAAAACTATCAGAAGCTGCAGAAAAATCATCAGGGTAAGTAACACTGTGGTGCTGTTAAGAGTAATTAATAAGGATAATGCAAAGAGGGAAAAATGAAAGTTTTCAGTCATGCTGTCACCAGGTGTGCTTGTGAAATTGTCTGTGTTGGTACATGAATGTGAGAATGTTAACAATTGAATTCTTGGTCATCCAGAGGAAGGTTATTTTCATATCAGCCCTTTAAAAGATGTGGGGTAGGTAACATTTATCAATATTGCATCTTGAAAACATCACAGAAGCTTACAAACACATTTCTAGCAAAAAAACCCCAACTAGCATATTCAGATATTTTTTTTATATTTACACAGTATAAGCAATACCTCTGAGTTATATAAGACTTTTGTCTTATGTATCCAGAGATACCGGCAGAAGAAGAAATGTTTCTGTCTCTATCTCTCTCCTGTAGAAGAAAGAGAAAAGGATTATTTTTTTCTCTATTAAACATTTCAGAATTTAAGTTCACGTTTTATTCTACATTGATATAAGTGGGCATTATTATAGCATGAGCTTAATATAACTAGAAAGATAGATATTTTTGCGTATGTCACTAAAACTTTCCATATAAAATATACCTGGACATTTATGTCACAAAATCTGATGGAATAGTGGGAAATGTGACTTGGTCATTTTCTGGGACAGGTCTGGTTCATGCTCTGATCTGACAGTAAGTTGGCATATTTTGCAAAAGAAAACCAGAATAAAATAGCTGTCTAGGGAACAAAATATTACAAATTGAAACATTCTGAATCCTTGTAAAACATCTCATGCTATAAAAAGGACCTTATAAAAAAGGACTAGCAAACACTTGGATGATTGCCATGCACTTGGTATTGATGTAATTGCAGCTGGTATAGTATAAAGGTTCTGTGAGTGTGCTGAAGTACTGGAGCCCAACATGCAGTGTATGCAAAGCAGCAATGACGATGCAAGATAGAGGTGTCTAATTTTCTGGACTGCTGGCATGGGAAGCCATGGCACTCGGACTGGGCGTATGTGTGTAAATATCATATAGAATCATTCAGGTTGGAAACGACCTTAAAGAACCTCTTGTTCTAACCCCCCTGCCATGGACAGGGACACCTCCCACCAGACCAGGTTGCTCAAAGCCCCATCCAGCCTGGCTTTGAACACCTCCAGGGATTCCCGTCGGTGTTGAAGGCACCCGTTGTACCCGGTCCCAGAGTGGTGAGAGTGTCTTTTCTTGAAGAAGGGTTATAGATTAGATTTAGAGGGGAGAAAGTCAATCTTTGGTAATGGGGAACAGGATATCGAAGTGAGGGACTAGTCCTCAGGGAGGGGTAGAGAGGACATCCGGGGGAATTCTCTGACTTTCCGACGATTAAGGTCTCACAGGAGGCTTCCCTCCTCCAGGATGAACAACCCCAAATCTCTCAGCCTGTCTTCATAGGAGTGGTGCTCCAGCCCTCTGATCATGTTTGTGGCTTCCTCTGGACCCGCTCCAACAGGACCATGTCCTTTCTGTGCTGAGGACTCCAAAGCTGGACACAGTACTCCAGGTGGAGTCCCACGAGAGCAGAGTAGAGGGGCAGAATCCCCTGCCTTGCCCTGCTGGCCATGCTTCTTTGGATGCAGCCCAGGATGCAGGGGGCTTCCTGGGCTGCCAGCTCACATTTCCAGCTCATGTTGAGCTTCTCATTCACCAACGCTCCAAAGTCCTTCTCCTGAGGGCTGCTCTCAAGCCATTCTCTCTCCAACCTGTATTTGTGCATGGGATTGCCCTGACCCAGGTGCAGGACCTTGAACTTGGCCTGGTTGAACTTCATGAGGTTTGCATGGGCCCACCTCTCAAGCCTACCCAGGTCCCTCTGGATGGCATCCCTTCCCTCCAGCGTGTTGACCACTCCACACAGTTTGATGTCATCAGCAAACTTCCTGAGGGTGCACTTAATCCCACTGTCCACATCTTTGACAAAGACGCTGAACAGCACTGGAACCAGTACTGACCCCTGAGGAACACCAGTTGCTACTGGCTTCCACTTGGACATTGAGCCATTGACCACAACTCTTTGAGTGCGACCGTCCAGCCAGTTCTTCATCCACCCTGTGTCCATCCATTAAATATGTGTCTCTCCAGTTTAGAGACCAGGATGTCATGCAGGACAGTGTCACTTTGTCCAGGTAGATGACGTCTTCTCCTATCTTCAGCAGTATCATCACAACCCTCACAGTCCTTCTGTTTCAATACATGGCTTTTCTGATTCACAGCTTGCTTTTTGTCTTAGGTCTTAGTTATAGTGTTGACTCAGAGGTCTCTGGATGGAGGGAAAATGTGTGACTCAGAGTGGCCCAGCAATGCTCAAGAGGAGCAGTGGACATGGGGCATGCTACCCAAAATGTGCTGCCGTCCTATTCTGTTACTGCTAGAGAAAGAAGTGTCTGTAGATAAGTGTCCATTAGTGCTTGTGTGGAGCGACATGCTTAAGTCAGCAGATGATCCTCCTTTCCTGGACAGAAATCCTATATGAATGAAGTAGTAAAGCCTGACTCTCAGCTACATTAAGAGAAGCCCAACTGTATTAACAGCACAGTAGACCACTCACCTCCTCATGCCCCTGTCCTCTCCCCTTGTACATTACATTGAATGCATTTCATTGGAATGCTTTCCATCACCATGATAGAAAGGCAGGAATGGCTTCTGTAAAAGACCTTGGAGCTGAGTGTCCAAATAGGAACTAACTAAACTGAGCTTACTTGCAATAAGGCAAGTAATAAGGCTTCTGGTTAAAGCACTAGAGAGGAGAAATGCACAGAGTTTTTAGGAGGAGGAAAACATAACCTCAGAGACATATCCAGACACACATACCACTCCACTTTCTTGGCCAATTAGCTAACAGGAAACCAGGTGCTTGAAGAGCAGGGCACGTGGAGAAGGCATGTGAGGAGAGGGACAGCTGGTCCTTT
Source organism: Calidris pygmaea (assembly GCA_003697955.1). Classification (NCBI taxonomy): domain Eukaryota; kingdom Metazoa; phylum Chordata; class Aves; order Charadriiformes; family Scolopacidae; genus Calidris; species Calidris pygmaea. Next base: position 92,539 of record QJSC01010281.1, read on the forward strand.
CGACCAAAAGGCAGGGAGAGACAGGATGGGAGAGACAGGGAGAGGGTATGTGAAGGAAATACCAGGGCTCTTGAAGAAAACAGGAAAGGCTATTGGTGGTCACAGCTCCTAATACTCGCAGTGATTTAATAAGAGCATGCCCCATGGTGTCAATTCCACTCCTTTCTGAGATTCAAGGTTTTTGTCTTTTTATAAGTTTGGATCTGTAGGGAGTTCTCAGACTGTGGCTTCTGCCATCTGCACCATGCACTGTACAATGCTGGAGGGTTCTGTTTTTGTAGGCCATGTTTTTTCTTTTCTATTCTTAGTTTTAAGGTTGGGGTGTTGTTTGTTTGTTTGTTTTCATTCTTGAGGAACTTCTTTTCTTGGTTATCCTCAAAGCAATCTTCTTCCACCTCTCAAGGTTAGACTTCCTCAGTGAACAGTACTTGACCACCCCTGAGCTGTTTGTATCCCTGGGATAATGTTTACACTTCACATAATACCAGGAGACACCTAGTCCCCAGCTCTGGTTGGCACAAGTTTCCATAAGAAGCTGATAAGCCATACAGGCTAGCCTGGGATCTCACATATGAAAAATTTAGTGTAAGCAAGAATTGGCTTAAGATCTGTAGCATGGTACTGACAATACTGTTTTTTCTGGGCCATTGATCAACACTTCTAGAAGGGAATTGAAGGGAATTGCACATCTACTGGTGTGGACATGGTGAGAATAATCAAGGAGGGGGGCACAGGAGCTGGAAATGAATTGTCTAGGCAGTGCACACCCTAGCAGTGAAAGCTCTCCTCAAGGTATCCCTGACTTCATGGTTTCTTAAACTGTAGATCAAAGGATTAGCAAAAGGAGTGATGACAGTATAAAAGAGAGAGAAGAGTTTGTTCAAGGACCTCAGCTTGTCAGTATCTGGAAGGACATATACAAAAATGATGGTTCCGTAGTAAAGGGTGACCACAAGGAGGTGGGAGGAGCAGATGGAAAAGGCTTTGTGCCAACCAATGGAGGATGGGATTCTCAGGATGGCCGTGATGATGCACATGTAGGAGGTGAGTGTGAGGAGGAAGAGGGGCAGAGTGAACAAAGCAGAAAGCAGCAACATCACCAGAGCCATTAGGCTGGTGTCAGAGCAGGACAGCTTTAACAGAGGGGTGAAATCACAGAAGAAATGGTCGAGATCAGTGGGACCACATAAGGCCATGCCTCATATCCAGTAGGTTTTGGCAATGGTGGACAGGAACCCACTGATCCATGACCCAGCTGCCAGGTGACGGCAGGACCTAACTCTAATCAAGGCTGCATAGTGTAGCGGTCTGCAGACGGCCACATAGTGATCCAGTGACATCACAGCCAGGAGACAACACTCTGCTGCTGTCAGAGAAGCAAAGTAATAGTACTGCAGGATGCAGCAGTGAATGGAGATGGCCCTGTTCCCCATCAGGAAGCTGGCCAGCAGCCTAGATGGCCCTGTTCCCCATCAGGAAGCTGGCCAGCAGCCTAGGCAGGATGATGGAGCTGTAGCAGACCTCCAGGCAGGACAAGTTGCCCAGGAAAAAGTACATGGGGTTATATAAGTGCCAGTCAGCCACCATTAGCACAATGATGGAGAGGTTTGCAGCCGTAGTCATGACATAGATCATCAGGAAAAGCAGGAAGAGGGGAATCTGCAGCCCAGGGCCATGGCTGAATCCCAAGAGGGTGACTTCTGTGATGGATGAGTGATTCCACCTGACTGCATTTTCCATGAAAGATTCTCTGGGGAAGGGAAAAACAGCCTGGGGGAAGGTGGAAAGATGGTTAACACAAGTAAACCAGCAACCAGTTCCAGGTGACCCTGCTTGAGCAGGAGGGTTGGACAAGATGAACTCCAGAGGTCCCCTCCAACCTCAGCCATTCTCTAATCTTGTAAAATAACACACAGAGAGAGTGGTGTCTTTATGCACCGAAATCTCTTGACCTCTAATATTTTTTCTTTTCATCTTGTTCAGAAGACCTTCTAGTATTTTAATGTGTCAAATGTTATAGCACAACCTTAATTAATTACTGGCTCAGTTGATGAAGAAAACCTCCACCCAAAAGGAAGCTAAAAGATTCCCCTATTATTCCTACTTATAATACTGGTGCTGTGTGTGAGACACAGCCCTATAGAAAGGACAACTGCTTTCTCCAGTTTCACTGAAATTGCTTTTTAGTTGGGCCTGTTGTGATAGGACAAGGGGTAATGGTTTTAAGCAAAAAGAGGAATGATTTAGACTAGATATAAGGTAGAAATTCTTTACCATGAAGGTGGTGAAACACTGGCCCAGGTTACCTAGAGAGGTTGCAGATGCCCCATCCTTGGAAACATTTGAAGTCAGGTTGGACAGGGCTCTGAGCAACCTGATCTAGTTGAAGATGTCCCTACTCATTGTAGGCCCCTTCCAACCCAAACCATTTTATTATTCTAAGTGATACTGTGCCTCAACAGATAAAAACACATGGAAACACCTATTCACACACACAGAGCAAGTGTACAGAAACACACACTGAAACAGAGCATGTCTCTGCTCACACACACATGAAGTCCCACACAAAAGACAGATTGACACAGGCAAATATATATAAGCATGAACAGAAGTACACCAAACTTCATAATCCTAGGAGGGTACACAGAAACAGAGGAACACACAGATGCACACACACAGATGTTACAGTGTCAGTGGATAAGGGAAGAGCAACTGACATCATCTACCTGGACTTGTGCAAAGCTTTTGACACTGTCCCACATGACATCCAGGTCTCTAAATTGGAGAGGCATGGATTTAATGGATGGACCACTTGATTGATAAGGAACTGGCTCATTGGTTGCACTTAAGGAGTTGTGGTCAGCGGCTTAATGTCCAAGTGGAGATCTGTGACGAATGGCATTCCTCAGGGGTCAGTATTGGGACAGGTGCAGTTTAACACTTTTGTTGGTGATTTAAGATTGAGTGCACCCTCAGTAAGTTTTTCCTCATGTTCAGACAGAATTTTGTGTGTTCCAATTTGTGTCCGTTGCCCCTTGTCCTGTTGCCAGGCACCACTGAAAAGAGTCTGGCCCCATCCTCTTGACAACCACCGGTTAGATATTTATAAGTATTGATGAGATCCCCTCTCAGTCTTCTGCAGGCTAAACAAACCCAAGCCTCTCAGCCTTCCCTCATAAGAGAGGTGCTCCGTTCCCTTGATCATCTTCATAGCCTCCACTGGACTCTCTCCAATGGTTCCCTGTCCTTCTTGAACTGGGGAGCCCATCACTGGATCAAACTGTGTGGAGTGGTCAACACGCTGGAGGGAAGGGATGCCATCCAGAGGGACCTGGGTAGGCTTGAGAGGTGGGCCCATGCAAACCTCATGAAGTTCAACCAGGCCAAGTTCAAGGTCCTGCACCTGGGTCAGGGCAATCCCATGCACAAATACAGGTTGGAGAGAGAATGGCTTGAGAGCAGCCCTCAGGAGAAGGACTTTGGAGCGTTGGTGAATGAGAAGCTCAACATGAGCTGGAAATGTGAGCTGGCAGCCCAGGAAGCCCCCTGCATCCTGGGCTGCATCCAAAGAAGCATGGCCAGCAGGGCAAGGCAGGGGATTCTGCCCCTCTACTCTGCTCTCGTGGGACTCCACCTGGAGTACTGTGTCCAGCTTTGGAGTCCTCAGCACAGAAAGGACATGGTCCTGTTGGAGCGGGTCCAGAGGAAGCCACAAACATGATCAGAGGGCTGGAGCACCACTCCTATGAAGACAGGCTGAGAGATTTGGGGTTGTTCATCCTGGAGGAGGGAAGCCTCCTGTGAGACCTTAATCGTCGGAAAGTCAGAGAATTCCCCCGGATGTCCTCTCTACCCCTCCCTGAGGACTAGTCCCTCACTTCGATATCCTGTTCCCCATTACCAAAGATTGACTTTCTCCCCTCTAAATCTAATCTATAACCCTTCTTCAAGAAAAGACACTCTCACCACTCTGGGACCGGGTACAACGGGTGCCTTCAACACCGACGGGAGTCCCTGGAGGTGTTCAAGGCCAGGTTGGATGGGCAACCTGGTCTGGTGAGACGTGTCCCTGCCCATAGCAGAAAGCTGGAACTCGATGATGTTTAAGGTCCCTTCCAACTCTAACCATTCTATGATTCTATGATTCTACTCTGAAGAGCAGCAGGTAGCAACAGTCCAAGGGCTTGAATATGTTTGGTAGCCTCTCAGCAATGTACTTTTTGTTCAAGGATAGCAGAAGGAGTTATTTAGAAACTACCAGAGGTTGTTAGTAGCTTGCTGGGAGTCAAGTAATCCTGTGGCTCTCCCTATCTGGCACCCCCATCTTCCTCAGAGGGTAGCCAGGAGTCCCTGACGATAGAATCATAGAATCATAGAATCATATGGGGTTGGAAGAGACCTCTGGAGATCATCAAGTCCAACCCCCCCACCGGAGTGGGTCTACCTAGAGCAGGTTGCACAGGATCTTGTCCAGGCACTTTTTGAATGTCTCCAGAGAAAGAGACTCCACCGCCTCTCTGGGCAGCCTGTTCCAGTGCTCTACCACTCTCACAGTAAAGAAGTTCTTCCTCATGATCTTAGACAAAGCTCCCATTTCAAAACATTTTCAGGACAGTGTTGGACAAAGGCATGAGGAACTCAGTGGGAATTCAGCGCTTATCCTGATGTGAGGGGAATATTGGACTCAGACTTCTAAGGTCCCTTCCAACCTGAATGTTTTGGTGTTCTCTCACTATTAATGATAACTACTTTGATTCTTGGAGTCATGAACTCCTCTTCCGCATGTGGGTTAGCACCAAGCATGGCACTCACAGCACCAACTTCTCCTAGTAGTGTGATGTGATCTCATGAGCCTGAAACATTTAAAATTCAAAGATTAATTGTGAATGACTACTTGTTCAGATTGGGCCCTCCTGACAGCCTTCAACACCTGTGCAAGACATCATGATTACAAGTGAGAACAACACATGCAAAAAGCCATCTCTTTGGTCTAGGATGATTGGATTAGAGATCATTTAGGCAAACTCAACACTCACAAGTCCATGCACCCCGATGGGATGCACCTGCGAGTGCCCAGGCTGCTGGCTGTGGAGATGTTATTGCAAAGTTGCTCTCCATTACCTTTGGAAGGTCATGGGGAAGAAAAGAGGTGCCTGAGGACTGGAGGAAAGCCAATGCCACGCCAGTCTTCTAAAAGGGCAAGCAGGAGGATCTGGGAAACTACAGGCCAGTCAGCTTCACCTGCATCTCCAGAAAGGTGATGGAACAGATGTCACCTCGAAACATGTGGAAGAAAAGAAGGTTTTGGGGAGTGATCAACATGGATTCACCAATGGGAAACCATGCTTTACCAATCTGATAGCCTTCTAAGATGGAATGACAGTATGGGTGGATGAGAGGATAGTTGTGGACATTGTGGCTTATGAGAAAGATGAGGACATTTTAGCAGGGCCTGAGCCTAAATGAAAAGGGGTAATGGATTTAAACTAAAAGAGAGTAGATTCAGGCTAGATATAAGGAAGAAATTTTTTGCGCTGAGGGTGGTAAAACACTGGCTGTGGTTGCCCAGAGAGGTGAGAGATGCCCCATCCCTGGAAACATTCCAGATCATGTTGGACAGGGCTCTGAGCAACCTGATCTAGTTGAAGATGTCCCTACTAAACCTGCCCTGTTCCAACTCAAACTGTTCTATGATCCCATCCCCCCAGTCAACTCCCTTTTATATACTAAGCATAACATCTATGGTATGGAATGTTGCTTTGGCCAGCTTGTCCTTGTCCTGTTATTCTCACACTAAATCCAAACCACAGGAGGTACTAGGAAGAAAATTAATTCTATCCCAACTGAAAGCAGGACAAGGACAAAGGGGGAGACTGCAACAGGTACCATAAGGTGAGACTCTTGGACCATACCTGAGCAGCACAGCTCACGGCTGTCTTGTCCTGGGTTTGACTTGAGGGTATTTCCCAGTCTAGACATAACCCTGGTGCAGAACTGCCTCATGCTGCCTGCACAGTGTTGGTCCGTGAGCACCAGCTGAAGAATAGGCTCCTGCTGTTCTCACACAAGCTCCTTGTGAGGTGTGTTTGCAGCGAGCTGCCACCAGTGGAGGAAAGCCAGGCATAGGAACACAGGGAAGTCGAAGCAATGGAGCATTCTGAAATCAAGCTCCCTGCTCTGGACAGTCCAATGGGAGCAGCAGTGGTAAGTGGTACAGGTAGATGTAGTGATGGTATCCTGTGTAGGAAAACATCTCTATGAGAAGCTCTATGAGAAGGCGTCCTCAAAGACAACCCCTATACCCCAGAGGGTACCTTACTCCTTCTTGCTCTTCCTTTCCCTCTGAGCACCAGGTCCCCAGATGCTGTTTGGGAAGCGTCCCAACACAGGGGTGACCTGCAAGAAAAGAGCCTGAGAGCATGAGCACCAAGAGCTGTGGAGCATGCCAGAAGGGGAAAAGAAGTGAAGAAAGCACTGTGCTGGATTTCTGTGGCAAGTTTTTGGGATGGAGGGGTGTGGGGGGAAGATGAGTGGAAAAGAGAGGGGAGGCGGAGCTGCAGGAGTGGCCTCTGTCAGAAGAGATCAGTAACTACCCCTGTTTTGGACACAGCTAGTCCCAACTGGCTGCAAAAAAAAGACTGGAGCCAAAGCTAAACCCACCACTGAAGCTGGTGGCACCTCTTCAATTCTATTCTTCAATTTATTGTAGAAAGGGTTAAAAATGCTATGCAGCAACTGTGAGAGAAAGAAGTAAGAAATGTGTGAGAAAAACAACCCTATACACACCGAGGTCGATGAAGAAGGAACAGAAGGTTCTCCAGGCACCAGAGATTTCCCTGCAGCCCGTGAAATGGACCATGGTAAAGCAGGGAGTCCCTGCAGCCCATGGAAGGCCACGGTGCAGCAGATATCTACACTGTAGCCTGTGGAAGACCCTGCACCATAATAAGTGGATTTGGCCTGAAGGAAGCTGCAGCTTGTCTCTTGCTGGGTTCTGGTTTGCCATGCTGGCTGCCCTTTGCCCAGTCCTCAAAGGCCCAAAGGGTTCTAATGGCACTAGAATAGGTGCTGAGGGGGGTTGAGCTGTGGCTTGCAGGTCCCTGGGGACCTTTGGGGCCTTCACCTGGGCACCTACCAGGGCTGGGCAGGTTGTCGGCAAGTGCTGAGGGAAGGGGAATTGGAAATGGGCCCCAGAGAGGAGCCATTTGTCTGCTTACCTTGGTGGGCTGGGAGCAAGGCACGAGGGGCTTCTGCTGTGTCCATTCCCTGATATTTCCCCCTGCCTCCTGAGCATGTGGGAAGCTGGGACTAGGTCCTAGCAGACTGGGTGATGGGGCAAAGTCTGTTCTGTGGGGATCCAGGGATGCCTGGGACAAGGGGGGCACTGTCAGCAGGGGTGGTCATGGCACTCACCCAGGGCAGGGATTAGTTAGGAGAAGTTGGTTGCAAAGCAGATTCCCCAACAGTGGTGCATGTCCCCCTGCCTACCCTCCTGGACAGCAGAGCAAAGCACCTCCAGAGTGTAGGGTCTGGGCAGGGCAGAGCCAGCCCAGAAATAATTAGAGCCTTTGCCATCATAAAACATTTCTCAAATTTAAGACCGTTTCTTAGTTGCAGATTGTTGCTCTCTGTTCTGCTGGTTTCAGGAAGATTATTTGACATAATGTCTGTTGTCACTCTAAAACCACAATATGCCAGAAATCATTTACACTTTAAAGGACCTGAGCTTGATGGGCAGAACTGGGATGAGTAAGGCATGTTGATGCTTCATCTGTTTAATATTATTATGTTTCTGGGTAAGACTGAAAGACTCAGAAGAATAGGTTTGATTTATGGCAGCCTTTATCCTTAGTTACAATCCCTGTGCCCTTTAACGTGTGCATTTTAATTAGGTGCTGAAGAAAGCAGCAGCAGGATGACATTTTATATCTGATCATATGCAGCCACAGCCTGTGTTCATCTGCCTCGGTCCATTGCTACAGTATTAGTACCTGGAATCCCCAGAAGAGGGAACTGACTGGCCAGCAATCAGTGCAAGAGATCCCTTTTTTTTTTTCTGTCTCCTTCCAAACTCCTTTCTTTCTCACAGCTCTGCAGCAAGTGGCCAGAAACCTGAGTATACTCCCCACATGAAGACTGAGTTTCAGATGTTGCATTTGATCAATCTCTACCATTTATTTATTGTAGGCTGGAATGTTTTGCCTGCCTGTATCATGGCCAGTTTCTCAAAGTGGGAGAGACTTGTAAACCCCAGGATCTGCCTGGGTGTGACTGGCCTACTCTGCTAATGAGTAGATAACTGATAGCCCACTGTGGGTTTATTATATGTCAATAAGGAGTTTAGATTAATGGATTACCAAGCAAATGCTGTGTGAAGTCTTTATAAAGCTCCAGTTTTGCACTGGGAGCACAGAGCTCTGACTGCTAGGTGGTCTGAGTGCTAAGAAGAGAGAAAGCCTGAAAGACATAAAAGAAAGACAGAGAAAGACCAAAGTCAGAAAACGAATATATTTAGGTTAGGAAAGGCTAGATTTCACAGGCATTATGAAAGGCTTTCTTTACTTTACAGTCTTTGCAGTCCTCTTACTGGTGCACAGCTCCCAGGCTGTCTACGTTCAGGTGAGTTTTCAGCTCTTTAATTTGTTGGTATTACAAATTCAACAAAGTACTGATATTATGTGGATGGGAATCTTGAACTAAACTAATAGACCTGAAATTTTGCTTTCCTCTGGCTCGATATCCAACTTCATCTCCCTATGGTCCAGCTTTTCTTTCTGTAAAATGCTTCAGGTATTACTAACATGCTGCTGCAGCTTAATTAACTTCACCAGCCATATCACTGCTCTGAAATCCCTTGCTGACTGAGGTGTTGCATTTCCAGAGTTTTCTTTTGAACATAATCCCATGTGCTGTGAGGCTGCAAGAACTGGGGACACCTCTAACTTTAGAGAATGATGTAAACAAGATGTGACAAAAGAGAAATTGTCTTGTCTCACCTGCTTCTTGCAGCCTACACATGTATCACATAGTTTAAAAAGGTGAAATAAATGCTTAACTGGATCCAATCAAATATTAATAGGTAGATAAGCTATTAGAGGAGGGTATATAAAATTTTCCAAAATACACAGCACCTATAACTGATATTACATGCAACCTGGAAGCAGTTAAGAAAGTACTTCTGTGCTTTTGTCTGTACTTGGGAGTGTGTTGGATCTGTCTGCACTCATCCTTAGAAACAGTTTAGGAGATTTCAGTTTGTTTGTGACAGAAATAACTTCCTCAGAGTACAAAGAGAGCTAATATTTTTTAAGCAATTATTGACTCTCTTCATATGGCCGCAGTAGGTTTCTAGGGATAGGGTGCTATCTTTGTGCCTTAAAATATCCTCTTTTTCTCCCTCAGATGTCAGAAATATCCAGACATGACAGGTTTAAGCTATTGCTTTCTTCCAAACCATTCTTTACCATTTAGAACCTCCAGGGGAGAGGTAGCTTCTACTTAATTAAAAAAAAAAAACCTCAGTTTTTCAATTGGAGGTGTAAAAAAAGTAACTAAACGAGAATGGCCATTTCGAGGTTGGGTAAAAGTGGAGAAAGTGCAACTCCAGAGTTTTCTCTGCCCTGTGTAGTTTGAATTCTTACCTCATTAATCATTAAATCTGTATTTCCCTCAATATATGGGCAGTGTACTCCGCATGTGTGTTGGACTCCTTTGACTTGGACTATTGGAGGTCCCTAAGGTCTGACAAATTACTCAGTGCACAAAGTTGTCTTATGTTCTTGTTTCCTGAAGTTCTTCCCAAGGCTTCCCTCCCTCTCCCATAATATGTCAAAAGTCCATTTAACAAAATATTTTGCAAAGCAGAAGTTAGGTTCATTTGACTTCATATCATGTTTTTGAAGACTGAGTATCATTATCTCAACACTTTCCATCACAGTAGGAAGATGGTTTACTAGGTGTGGGGTAAAAACAGAAAAACTACAGAGATGGACTGATCTGTTTTGCACTATTTCTGTAATAAAATCTTTTAGTTCAGCAACACAGTAGGCACTTTCATCTTGGAAGGAAGATGCTGCTCAGATTGAGCTTTCTAATACATCTTTCTTATGTGAGGTGGTGGAGTTTCTGTGTTTTGTGTTTTTGTTGGTGGTGGTCAATTGTTGTTTTTTATCAACAGGACATACATGTCTCAGGGTTCATTCCTACTTTCTGTTTTCTCCGAAACTGTACCTGTGGAAATCCATCCTCTTTTAGTTCTCTGTTTTATGCTTTTGAGATTTGTGACCAATAGCTGAATCTAGAACTGCATTTATACAGGAAAAGTTAATTTTTCATAATCAACCATGACTGATAAATTAACCTGAGTAAAATCATAAACCTATTGCAAGTAAAACAGAGTTTGACTTTGTTAAGTAAATGCACATCCAGAGTTTCTCTGATTGGGTTTTTTTAGTTCTTTAACACCAAAATTCTATGATTCTGTAAAAAACATCAACGAACCAAAACCAAGTACTTTCTTCCCATCTCACACTATTCAACACTTGGCTCATGAGACTATGAAGCAAGTGACAATATTTGGTCTCATGCTGTATCAGAGTAACTTTATTTATTTGAATGAGTAGGTGTTACTTGATCATCCTTCACTTGAATCTGAAGGAATAAACATTAACAGATATACAGGGTCTAGGAATCTAAAACATGGAGCAATATTTCCCAGAATACTATCCCAGCCTCCTGAAGCTTTTGATATGACCTTTGAGTCAGAAGTATCATATTTATGTTGCCAATAACTTGTGTACCATTAGTTGTATAGACAAGATTTAAATTAAAGGAAACTTGCCATAGTACCTTGGGGGGGAGGGATTTCAGGTCTTAAAAATGTCTATTGTGAAGGAACAACTCCTTTTGTGTGGTTAGAGCCTGCCACATGACAGCCAACACTTGAAGTTTTCTACTGGTGTATTAGAAGAAAGACTGAACAAAATAAATTCTAATTTACCTCCATTCAGCTCATGATTTTGTAAATCTCTGGCATACATTGCCCAGTCTTCTCTCTTCTAGGCTGAAGATTCCCAGCCGGTGTCTTTTGACCACAGATTTTATGGGTCTCTCTCATGGGAGTGAGAAATGCACTAACTCTGCCTCTGTCTGCTGTGATACATAGCCCTCCAGGTCTCACTGCTGCTCTGACAGGTCTTTGCCTTGAAGAGCTGATCATTTGGCCTTCAGTCAGCACTGATTTTATCCAGGCTTTGTTTCAACACTGTCTTTTTCCTCTAGTATAGATTTCCGGCAGAGCTCATGGTTGAAATGGAATGAATTTTCCTAAGGTTTGACTTCCTGATGCCTTTTTTTTCCTGGTTCTGTCTACATAGGATGGAGAGTTGAAATTCTCCCTTGAGTCTGTGAAGAAGCTAAAGGAGCTTATGGATGAGAACAGACATATTAACCCTCGTATGGCAGTTTCAGTGGCTAGCTATTCTCCATGTGATGAAAAAGATCTCCCTGAGGAGTTCCAATCTGTGTGCAAAAGAGGAGATGCATCCATGATTTTTGAGAGGCTGAGTATGTAGCTCATATTGCATAGTTGCCATTTTTATTACACTTTTCAACCTTAAACATTCAAATAGCAGCAGGCAAAGAATCATAATCATTGTTCTGTTACATCAAAAGCAGCCGAGAGTCCATATTGCCTTTCTACTATCTCTCCTACAAGGGCTGGACTACACTAGCTGTGAGACCCCTACAGGAAAATTCTTGCTCTGCTGGGCTGTGCTGTAGCTTGCACAGGTCAGGCTGCTGTAATCATGCAAAAGCTTCCTCCAAGTAGCTGCACACTAACTTAGATGACTTAAAGTGAGAGAGCCCACAATCTCCTCTGGCTTACAGGAAAAGCAGAGTCATAGCAGTACTGGTGAGCAGTTCTAATTGCTCTCTCTAATCAGTGCAGAAGAAGGTGATTTTCCAGGTAGCCTAAAAGAGGTGTGAGATGTAAATGAGGTGATCTTCGGCATGATCATTCTCTATGACACACATAGCGAATCTTGAACTTGCTGCTACAGTGTGCTTTCTTTTAATATTATTATGTTGCATTTATCTATGTCAAATATAATGGATACTTTAGGAGAAATACTACCAATATAATAAATGTTGTGATTCTACAAGCCACATCCCGCCACCCTCCTACAAGATGTCCTATTGATTTTGTGTACACACGTTCCCACTATTTCCCCAAAGAATTCAGATTTGATTTCATTCCTTAGCCAGATTTTTGCCAGAACTAATTTTACTTATACTACTAATAACTTCAAGGAACATTGAAACTCATAAAACAGTAACAGGAAGGAGTCTCCAAATCCCTTGATATGTGGCTCTGCTCTCCAAGAAATTCTCTTGCCATCTCATTGAAACTCTCTTTTCTCTCTAACAGGCCTGGCTGTCCGAGAAAATGATTTGTGTGAAATCTGTGCCAATGCTGCCTGCGCTGGTTGCTTTTGAATAAGAATGAAACAACCCAAAGAAGATTTGTCAAGCTAGGAAGTTTGTGCATTCATATTGCAAGATCATATACTTTCACTAATCAAAATTTGATCTCCATCTCCACTACAGTCAAACTGGAGCTGCTAGCTCATGTAGACTTACCAGGGGTAGTCCTGAAGTAGTCGGATCAGGTGCCACCAGCAGTGCAGTTCTGGCAACAAGGAGACTGTAAACCTCAGCTGAGAGGTTTCAGTTCTGCATTGTTTGTCACACTGGAACAAAAATGCCCTGGGCACACAGTTTCATTTTCCACTATTTTGTCTGCATTGGAACGCGATGGGTGAAACTGAGCCGTCTCCTGCAGCCTTTTTAATATCTAAATCTGCCTGTGATTTGACCTCCCCTACACATAACCTCAGCAGTATTGGGTTATCATCTTCTACAGACCATCCTTACCACTACGTTGGATAACTATCTCTTTACCTGTAGGTCTGCATGTGACGTGTTATGTTTGTAACAGAACTGCAGCAAGTAACTTGGGGACAAGCTACTGGTGTTTAGCAATACTTTCATAGCCAGAAAATTCTCAGTCTGTTACTTAGACTAATTGTTGCCAGTTTAGGGAATGGGTGTAGAGGAGCGTATTCCAAGCGTTCCTTGGAAGCTCCCTTCTTTTGACAGATGTTCATATTCATTAAGCTCTATTTAGGAGAAACGAAGTCCAAACTGCAATGCTGGAATCCCTTTGAAATTAAAATATTGCCTTGTGTTTTTATTTATTGGTGGCAAGATTGTAAAAAAAGGATCTGCCCGTGTTTATATGCTGCATATGAAATAAAAGCTAGTAATAATTTGGGGTTTTCTTTGTTTATGTTTTAGCTGGGTTTTGTGGTGGGATTTCTTTGTGATAGTCTGCTTGCCTACTTGCTTTTCTTCTATGTCAGTTCTTTCACGTCTAAGTCTTCACTGGAATAAAAGGTATCTTGTTAATACTGTCCTGAACTTAAAAAAATTTGTGGTTCTTATATGGATCACAGTAATACAAGACCACACCATAATCTTTAAATTATTCCCTTTTGTTGTGGTTTGGCCTCAGACGGCAACAAAGAACCACTTGGCAGCCACTTGCGCAGACCAGAGCCCCCACCGCCACCGAGGCCATGAGGGGAGAACTGAAAAAGGCAAAAACTTGTGGGCAATTTAACAGAACGGCTAAGGGAACAAGAAACAACAATAACACTGACAGAGGAATATACAGCCATGATTATGATACCGCCACTTGCCGACCGAACCCAGGAGGCCCCCGTCTGCCCTGCTTCCCCGGGGGTGACCTCCTCTCCCCCCTGACTGACTGTCCCTCCCCTTCCCCAGCCAGCTCTCGGCTACCCCCTGGGCATGGCTCCCATGGGATGGGATACCTGTGTCCCTGCTAGGTCCTGGGGAGAATTAACCCTATCCCTGCCAGACCCAGGACGCCTTTTAACTGCTGAATTATTAGCTCCATTTCATATATATGGACTCAGCAACCAAACTGTCAAAAGGCTGTCAATGCTATAAAGCTAAGCACTCATCCCACAAACTAGGTCCCTAAATCCAGAACTGATGTTTCAGAAAAAAAAAGAAAAAAAAAGAAAAAAAAAGAAAAAAAAAATTGTTTCATTTAACAGAAAAGCTATGTGGGTGCAGAAGAGAATTCCTCACATCCACTATGTTGACTACTCCAGGACAAAAAGCATCCAACAACAAATGCCAAAGAGAGAGTCTCAGACTCTTCCTACTGTCTTGAAATTGGCACATCCAGGAAACTGGATTTCCTGACTAAAACTGGTTTACTGCCTGGGCTTATTTTAACACTAAAGTTATTTCTCTGTGTGTACAATTGTGGCATACTATTTTCTGTTAAATCTAACTTGAAAACTCATTCAGTCTTAGCACAACAGCTTGGAGCAGCTCATGTAGAAAGAACAGGTTATTTTGCAAGGAAGGCTTGCTGGCAACAAGACTAGAACCGAGGCTTCCCTGCTGATATGCGGCCAGTGTTCAAGTGGAGTGAGAGGCATGGACTGGGGACCCTCATGCATGTTCTCCCACGAATCTTCTGTCCCTTAGTATACGGTGTCCTTCCATCAACAGGAGCACCATGGACTGATGGAAAAAGAGGATTAAAATACAGACTTTAATTTTGCACTTGCTGGATGAGATTTCTAATAACTGGGGGATTACACAGAAGGAGGGTTGTGTCCCTGAGAGGGAAGAGCGTAGACACACAATAAAATAAACAAACCAAGAAAGTTTGGCAGGACAGGCGGGAGTGGAGTTCCAGTTCCATTGCAGACTGTAGAAAGCCCACTGGAGAAACCAAACTTTGAGGACCACGTTTCCCAACAGTCTCTGGGAACTGGGGCTGTAGGCACAGCATGCTCAGAGCAGAACAAAGGTTTCATCAGGCTGGGTTACCAGCCTGGATACCCACCCACTGTCACCTGCACACAGCCTGTGGGAAGCATCCTGCAGGCTTCATGCTTGTGCAGAAACCCCAGGCTGACTTGCTGAACTGCTAATGCTGCATACTGATCACTGGAGGTGTGTGTGTATTAACTAGCAGCGTGTTAATACTTTAATGGAGAAGATTTATTTGCTTTAAGAAGCATGGCAAACACTAAAAGTGCTGCTCCACACAGGAAAGCTCCTATCTCCTCCACTGAGCCTGTACTCACCAGCATAACCTTTCAAGGCCAGCGTACTAAACATACACGTAATGACAGCATGAATGAAGGAATGTTCTGGTTTCAGCTGGGATTTCCTTCCTAGTCACTGCTTTGTTTTGGACTTAGTATGAGAATAATGTTGGTAAGATACCTTGTTTTAGTAGTTGATAAATAATGTTTATATTAAGTCAAGGACATTTTCAGCTCCCCATAGAAGCTGAGAGGGAGCATAGGAGGCACAGGACAAGGTGCCAAAGGAATATTTCATGTCACAGACATCATGCTCAGTATATAAATGGGAGTAAGCCGGGGAGCAGGAATCCGTGATTGCTGCTCCGGATGGGCTGGGCAATTGATCGTCAGGTGGTGACAACAATAGTATTGCATCCCTCATTTTGTATATTCCTATATCATTGATTTTTTTATTATCTTCTCTTCCATTACTGTTCCATTAAACTGTCTTTATCTCTCCTCTTGAGGTTTCCTTTTTTCCCGATTCTCCTCCCCTGTCCCACTGGGGTGGGGAGTGTGAGTGAATGGCTGTATGGTCCTGGTTACTGGTTAGGGTTAAACCATGACAAGGAAACCCAAGATAAATTTCAAAGAAATATCCTCTAGTTTTCATTGCTTTTATTGACAGAGATAAGACAAGGTCTTCAGCTAATTGCAACCTTTTGCTCAGAAGCAGTAAGCTGCTGGCTCAGCTCAGTTATCTCACCTAATTGCAACTTTCAAGAGTAGAGGGGAGAACCATCCTAAATTGTAACATTAGCCAATATCCTCAGGCAGGTGTCAGATGCCCTGAGATTAACATCGTATTTTTAGTCTATTTTTCCTCCCATAGCCTCGCCTCAAAGTGTGTTCAAGGGCAAGCAAACTTAGGCTGTTCACTGAGGTAGGTGTGCAAGAGCCTGCTAATGCCCAGAGGGCAGCTCCCTGTGCAAACCCTCTCCTTCCCTCCTGTCCTGAGCCATATATGACATTCATAGACAACCTTGGTGACAGGACCGTCTGTGCATGAGAACTACCTTGTATCTGTGCCTAGATGAAAGCACAGAGATGCCCCAGAGACCTGGCTGGAAATTTTGTAATTTGGCAGATTGAACAGGCTGAATTTTAGCGTGATTGCTTGGACTGTAACCTGGGGAAAATAGCAAGTGTTAAGCAAATGTTATATAAGCTCATGTCAATTTGCTGGTAAACATAAAGACACTCTAAAGAGGTGATTTTCCTGTTTTGAAAAACCACATTTCAAGATCAGGTTGTAACACAGCTATGTGGCATAAACACACTGACACCACTTAGGAAAGAACAGACAATTGCACACTAATTGTGTTTGGTCTCCATTTTGATTTACAATTACCAAGGCACAGAAATGTAAATTTTGGAGCATGAGTTTGTGAGAAACGAGCTAAGTTTTGCTTCAGCTAATTGATGTATCATTGTTAGTGTGATAGTACTAACAAAGAAGCCTTAGTAGTAGTAGAGTCTAATAAATTGTATCCAATTAATCCCCAGAAATGTCCTTGGTCTGTCAAGGGATC
>QJSC01010281.1:115811-176778 GCA_003697955.1 Calidris pygmaea
CCCTTATATTCTATTTATATAAGAAGTCTATAAACCCACACATTGTAGAGAATGATGCTATGAACTGGTCCCAGTATCCTTGTCCATGCTAATAAAATAGACTTGTGACAACAACAAAAAATCCCTACACACCCTTTTCAGGATCATTGCCTTAACCTCAAATCAGTGTGAAATGTAGTATGAGAATAGAACCAACATATTAAATTAAAGATATTTGGGTCATAAGTAAGGGAAGCTGTCCCTGATTAACCGGTGTCAGATGAATTGAAGAGTAAAGAGCTGGGACTGTTTTCAAATGCTTTCTGGCTTTTTTCCTTCCACAACTGAGTTGAGTGGATCCTGTTCAAAGCAAGTTTATTACACAAATTCAGTCCTGTGTTTTAGTACTTCTTCCCACCCCCCAGTTTAATAACTCTTGACTTTTAGAAGTATTTTAGTAGGGAATTTAATGCAAGTGTCCCACAAAGATACACTAAAAGCCATTGGATAAGCCCAGTAACAATACTTGCCTTTGTGCAGAGTATTTTATCAGAAGTATGAAGTGCTTCCTTTCTGATCTATGGCTCTTATTGTAAATTGAAATTATCGGCTTTGTTCTCCTCCCTCTGATGTCAATGGACACATAGTCAGACCAGGAGATGGAAACTCATTATTGATATCTGAATTTATCTCACAAATTTCCCGCAATGAGCTAACACTTTTAGTACTTCTGTTTCATGTTCACATCCTTTGAGAACAAATTTTACTATGCTATTTAATTCTGATCTTAAAATGTGATTTTAAAGTTTGATTTAACACTAGAGTTAAAAAAAAAAAAAAAAAACAACATATGAGAGAACACCCAAGAAATATGCATTTTTATGGTAGGCTATAAAAATGAAGAATCTTCCAAGTTTGTACCTGAGACTACCAAAAATAAGTACAGGTCATACATTCCCTTGTATGCATGAGATTGAGGAGTTCTCTCTCTGTGATTGTATAGATTATTTCCTGAGATTTCAGGTTTTCCTGAAAGTTCCACCTCCTGGATTTATGGAATTAGAGGATATTTTTGGTTTGTTTTTAACACAGAAAAGTGTTTAAGCTTTTTGGTTAGGAATTAAAGGTTCTGGGTATGTTTTGAGCACACATTGGAGCACAAATAATGTCAGAATTTTCTTATATTAACAAAAGCTGAGAAGTGGTGAGCCAGGCTGAAGACTTTTGAGAGCTTAGGTACACGAGCTTCCCCAGAGAAGAAACCTCAATGCGTAGGTTGGAGGGCAAATGCCAGACACTGATCAGCATGGCCAGCCCCATGAGGGGATCAGGACCCTGGGACATACTCTTGCTGGAACCTGCTGCCTTGTTTAGAGCATTTCACAGCCAACAGAAGTAAATATCTGGATGGACAGGTAGTTTCTGAAGTCCCCAGATGATAGTACTGAAACTGGCTTTTCCTCCAGCACAGAAGCCTGCCAGGGGATATCTGTTACACATCACAGACGCACAGAGGCCCCATTCCAAGGGCTGAGCTCCAAATTCCTTCTGTCTTCCCCCATCTAGTTTTCAGGAGGATCTGCTCCATGGTCTTGCCAGGCACAGAGGTGAGACTGACTGAAATGATTTTCCTTCATTTCCTGCCTCCTACTTTCAATGTCATAAAAGTTACTGACTTAGGATACAAAAATTTGTCTTGTCTCATTCACTTAGTTTTCTTCTGTATGATAAATATGTTCTTTTTCTGAAGATAAAAATTATTATTTACCTTGTCATGACACACAGTATCTTCTCTTTCAAATGACTTCTGCCTTTCATTCAAGTGAGAGAAGTTTTTATGACTACTCATGTCTCCAGTAGGCATTTCTCAAACAGCTTCACAAGTTAAGCTGAGGTTCACCATATCCTTTCTCTGGTATCATAAATGCTTTGCATTATTTGAGGTGGTCATCCAGGGTGGGGTTATGGAACCATGCTTGGTACTGAAAGGGCCTGCATTCCAAATACTTCTGGGAGTTATTGCTAAAAATGGGGAACCAGTGAGGAGGACTTTTACACAGATCATCTTTTGAGCCATCTGCTTTTGCTGTACAGCCTCTGAAGGCAATGAAGTTGTCCTGGGTCTGGTGGGGATGGGGTTAATTCTCCCCAGGACCCAGCAGGGACACAGGTACTCCATCCCATGTGAGCCATGCCCAATGGGCAGCCGGAGCTAGCCGGGAAGGGGGGGGGACAGGGAGTCGGGGGGCGCGGAGGAGGAGGAGGTGACCCCCGGGGGAGGAGAGCGGTCGGGGGCGTCCAGGGTGCGGTCGGCGAGCGGCGGTACCGTAATCGCGGTTGTATATCCCGCTGTTATTGTTGTTGTTGTTATTTTCTTGCTCCTTTTCTGTTCTGTTAAAATTGCCTTTGTCTCAACCCACGAGTTTTGCCTTTTTATTTCGATTTTCCCCTCCCGGCCACGTGGCCGTGGGGACTCTGTTTCTGCGCGAGCGGCTGCACGTGGTCCTTTGTTGCCGTCTGAGGCCAAACCACGACAGAAGTGGTCTAGAAAAAGAGAATAGGGGTATCATATAGACCTATTGTTCTTCCCACGAAAAGATTTTACCCTCCAGCATGACTGAAGCTGGAAACCTGAGTAACTATAACGAAGGTTCATAAATACAATCAGATGTCATTGGTCCTTACCCAAATAACCCAGGCATCTAGCATGCACCAGGTCTAGGAAAAGGACCAAGTTCACTTGTGCTGTGGTGAGAGCTGCACAGGAACAAGCGCACTGTCTGGCACTGGTGAGAAGGCACACTCCTTTTACCATGTCCCAAGCTGTATCTGCTTAGGAAAGAGCCCACAGTGCTGGGTGCAAGCTAGCCCAAGAGTCACAAACATGAGGTAGACAAGGAAATTAATACTGAAATGGTCCAGAAAAATTTTCTCTTGGGAACATTCTGGAGGGACCATTTGACAGCTTAAGACTCAGTCAGAGATTCAGCTGATGGCTTCTCTGACTACACATTGCCTATCAAAAATCAGCCACTTTTGCTTTTGCATCCAAAAAATGTTTTTAGTTGGGTAACTTGACTTTTTAACCTTTGGAAATTTGGACTGCAGGCTGCGTCTTGAGCTAAATGTCCTTCATATTTGTGAGGAGAGGTAACAGAATGCTTCCCATCACAGCATGATGCTAGCAATTGGCTCTGAGTAAGTTAGAGCTCTGGCTATAAGTGAAAACTCTTACATGGACTGTGAAACCAAGGAGCCAGGGGCCATGTGCAGAAAGCCACAGTCAAAAGAATGTTTGTGAAGCAAAGGTCTTATAAAGTCTTTCTCAGGCATTGCTGCTGTAGAACATCTTTGAAACTAGTAGCACATAGTCCTCCTATGTGCTACTAGTTTCAAAGAAATTTCCTCCTACTTTTTACAGGATGCTGGTGGTAAACAAGTGATTCTCATCATGTATGTTATATCCCCCTGTTGAAAAGCCCACTCTGAAAAGGAACTATAACCAGAACAAAAATAATGTGTGATGTGCTGTAATCCATTTTGCCTTGCCTTGCCTTGCCTTGCCTTGCCTTGCCTTGCCTTGCCTTCCCTTCCCTTCCCTTCCCTTCCCTTCCCTTCCCTTCCCTTCCCTTTTCTGTTTTCTCCAGCTTTGCATTTGCTTTATATGTAAATAAATCTATACAATTTCACTCATGAATGGCAGGCATTTCACTTTGTGGTGCAGATGGAAGATGGACAGCAGCATATTTTTAAATGACCATAAGGCGCAATAACTCAATTTTCATTAGGAAACAGCCAGACCATATAAAATCTGAGGATTCAGATTTAGTTCTGAGCAGAAAATTACCATAACCTCTACCACCATCCTGCTGAAAAATGGTCTGACTTAAATTTGATTTTAGAAGTGTGGTAGAGGGGGGGACATCATTGCCCTCTACAACTACCTGAAAGGAGGGTGTAGAGAGATAGGTGTTGGCCTGTTCTGTCAAGTGAATGATGACAGGAACAAAGCACATGGTCTGAAGTTGTGGCAGGGGAGGTTTAGTTTAGATATTGGGAAGAATTACTTTACTGAGAGAATGGTCAGGCACTGGAACAGCCTGCCCAGGGAGGTGGTGGAGTCACCATCCCTGGAGGTATTTAAGAAATGTGTAGATGTGGCACTTCAGGGCATGCTCTAATGCCTGGGATTGTTGTTTTTTGTCTGTCTGTGGGTGGGTGTGGTGTATGTGTGTGTTGGTTTGGGATGTTTTTTTGTTGTTTTTTTTTCTTTTGTGGTTGGACTCGATCATCTCAAAGGTCTCTTCCAACCATGAATATTCTGTGATTCTGGAAGTCTGTGAGGGAAGGAAATGAGAAAAGGTCACTTTTTCATTCTAGTGGACTCTTAGTTTGTGAATTCTTGGATTCGTTCTTTGTCATGGAAACAGGGCAACTGCAGTGTGGGGCATGCTGTCTCTCCACTGTATCTGGGTTTTGTCACCCCTTCCCATAGCAGGCATTATGCAAAGACTGTAATTTGTTCAGAACTCCAGAACTGAAGTCAAACTTGCCTCTGTCATCTGTTGGGAAGGCTATGGATACTTGGGGTAGTCTAGATGCCATCATCTTCCATGCTGCAAATGCTTTCCTGAGAGTAGTTGGGGCTTATCCCAGTGGGAAAGGACTAAGAAGTTTTGCATGAATTTCTTTCTACTACAGAGTGTGCAAAGGAGTCTCTTGTTGAGGCAACGTAGAAAAATCTTACATCTGGATCAGGCTTAACTAATGGAAGACATCTCTTACCTGCATGATCACATTCATTCATCTGCCGGTGATTCATTCATCTGCCTGGAGAAGAGAAGGCTCGGGAGGATCTTGTGAATGTATATAAAACCTGAAGGGAGAATGCAGAGAGGACAGATCCAGGCTCTTTTCAGTCATGCACCATGACACAACCAGAGGCAATGAGTACAAACTGAAACATGGGAGGTTCCCTTGAGCATGAGGAAATGCTTTTGCACTGTGAGAGTAACCAAGCGCTGGAGCAGGGAGACTGTAGAATCTCCATCCTTGGAGATATTCATATACCATCTGGACACAGTCCCAGGTAACTGGCTCTGGGTGGCCCTGTTTGAGCAGGAGGGTTGGTCAAGATGACCTCCAGAGATCCCTTCCCACTTTCAACCATTCTGTGTTTCCATGATTCTGTGATGTATATGATAATATGTAGCTTAGTGTACACAGTATATATGAAATCTAATCATACACTGCCTAGTCAATGCATGATTTGCAGGTATCATCCAATTATAAATGTCCTTTCAAACGGTTCATGCTCAGATATGGACTCATATCAGTATGAGACACTTCTTGACCTTTGAATGCCTCTCTGTACCTACGGAACAGAAAGACCCCTTAGTGTGTAAAACATCTTGAGCACCTCATATCTCTGATGCACACAATGATACAGTCCCAATAGAAATAGTTCAGAGGCAACCAAAAATAACACAACAGATCAACAACTTGTTCCTAAATGGCAGTATTTTCAACAAGAAAATATTAGCTACTCTTCACAAGGCCTCTTCTCAAAACACTCAGCATGTTTTGTATCCAGTCTACTTCCTTTCTCTGTATTGTTAACATTTTTCCAGGAAGATGCAAGCAAGTAATGAAGTTGTTGCTAGATAAACTTTTATATAATGTAAGTTCCTATAGTGAGCAAGCAGCAATGAAATAGCCATAAAAAAACTTCCTCTTGTGTAAATTTGGAAGAGAGCAGAGCAATAAAGCAGTGTGAAAAGTATTTCTAACTGTCCATGCTTGTGTTGGATGTTCGGCTCATTTTATGCACAAGGACATGATACAGGAGTTTTGCATGATGGACAGCATGTACTGCATATGGTGACAAATCTGTAATAAAGTACCCAAGTAATGGTAAAAGAATAAAATAGAACATTTCCCGTTGCTGCTGGCCTGAGCATTAAGGAAACTTACTCAGAAGAGCTTCCCTAGTTATTTCTCATACCGTATTCATCATGATCTTCCCTGTGCCCACAGGTGGAAGACAGAGGTGATCTTGGAAGGATGTGGTCTTAAATTAATGATTGTAGTTAGGTTTGTGACTGTAATGATTGCAATTAAGTAAGTGATTTTGCTCCAACCTAGCTTTGAGGAATAGGTGAACAAAAGGAGTAAGCACATAGAAACTACCTGAATGTAAAACCTCTTCTCAATGGGAGCTGGAAACCCTCTTCAGTTCCTTTTCTCCAGATGAACCAGTGGCTTTTAAAAATGTTCCTGATTAGAATAATTAAATTACAGAAATAAATGGAAGGTCCTCAGTGAAATAAATATGAGAGAGGTGAAGGAAAGCCTTTTCTGAAATCTAGTAAAGTCGGCTGCAGTAGAAGCATTTTGAAATTTAATAAGCAATTACACCTTTATTACATAAGTATAATAAGAATGTCATATCATATATTACCTTTTGCACAAGCTTTTCTTCAAGGCCAAAAAGTCACACAGGGAGATTAAACGTGGATTTCAGTCTTCAGCTGATAACCACAACCTGTAGTTGTCCACACATCTTTAGCATCACTGGAACGTGCTGTCATCTCCATCTTCTTTTTTTTTTTTTTTTTTTTTTTTTTCCACTGACAACTGGACTTTCGGATAAATCTTGGAATGACAGAAAACGACAGAATAGTCAGAATGGTAGGGGTTGGTAGGGACCTCTGGAGATCATCTAGTCCAACTACCCTGCCAAAGCAAGTTCACCCACAGCAGGTTTGGCAGGAATGCATCCAGGCGGGCTTTGAATGTCTCCAGAGAAAGAGAGGCCACAGCCTCTCTGGGCAGCCTGTTCCAATGCTCTGGCACTCTCAAAGTAAAGAATTTTTTTATCTTTTTTGGATGGAACTTCCTATGTTCCAGTTTGTGCCTATTGCCACTTGTCCCGTTGCTAGGAACCAATGAAAAGAGTCTGGTCCCATCCTCCTGACACCCACTTGTTAGATATTTACAAGCATTGATGAGATACGCTCTCAGTTTTCTGCAGGCTAAACAGACCCGGGTGTCTCAGCCTTTCCTCGTAACAGAGATGTTCTAGTCCCCTAATCATCTTTGTTGCCTGGGAGGTCTCTCTGGGAGAACCTTTTAGCAGCTTTCCAGTACTTGAAGATAGCTCCTGTAAGATAGCTGGAGAAGGACTTCTTACAAGGGCATGTAGTGATAGAACAAGGGGTAATGGCTTCTAACTGGAAGAGGCCAGATTTATATTAGATATTAGGAAGAACTTTTTCACTGTGAGGATGGTGAGACATTGGACAAGGTTGCCCAGAGAAGCTATGGATGCCCCATCCCTGGAGGTGTTCAAGGTCAGGCTGGACAGGGCTTTGAACAACGTGGTCTAGTGGGAGGTGTCCCTGCCCATGGCAGTGGGGTTGGAAATGGATGATCTTTAAGGTCCCTTCCAACCTGGTAAAGCATGGTTTCCCATTGGTGAATCCATGTTGATCACTCCCCAAAACCTTCTTTTCTTCCACATGCTTCGAGGTGACATCTGTTCCAGCACCTTTCCAGAGATGCAGGTGAAGCTGACTGGCCTGTAGTTTCCCAGATCCTCCTTCTTGCCCTTTTAGAAGACTGGCGTGGCATTGGCTTTCCTCCAGTCCTCAGGCACCTCTTTTCTTCCCCATGACCTTCCAAAGATAATGGAATATTTGCAATAACATCTCCACAGCCAGCAGCCTGGGCACACCCCAAGGGTGCATCCCCTTGGGGCCCATGGATTTGTGGGCAGTGAGTTTTCCTAAATGATCTCTAATCCAATCATCCTCGACCAAGGGAAAGCCTTACTTTCTCTGGACTCTCTCTTACCTCCAGGGTCTGGAATTCCTAAGGGTTGGCCTTAGCAGTAAAGACTGAAGCAATGGCGGCATTCAGCGTCTCCGTCTGCTCTGTCACCTCTGTCACCACAGTACCCATCTCATTCAGCAGTGGGTCCACATTTTCCCTAGTCCACCTTTTACTACTGATGTACTTGAAAAAGCCCTTCGTATTGCCCTTGACATCCCTTCCAGGTTTAATTCCAAGTACGCCCTAGCCTTCTTCATTGCATTCCTGCATACTCTGGCAATGTTCCTATACTTGTCCCAAATGGCCAGGCCCTTTTTCCACCTTCTGTAAACTTCCTTCTTCCATCTGAGTTTTTTCAGGAGCTCCTTACTCATCCATGCAGGTCTCCTGCCTCCTTTGCTTGATTTCTTGCTCCTAGAGATGCACAGATCTAGAGTGGTGCTAAAATATTAACCTCTTGCACCCTGCTTCCTTCTAGAGCCTTAGCCCATGGGATTCCTCCAAGTAGGTCTTTGAAGAGGCCAAAGTCAGCTCTCCTGAAGTCCAGGTTTGTAATCCTACTTTTTGCCCTGCTTCTTTTACTCAGGATCCTGAACTCCACCATCTTGTGGTCACTGCAGCCACGGCTATCCCCAGCCTTCACATCCCCAACTAGTCCTTTTTTGTTTGTCAGGACAAGGTCCAGCAGCACACCTCTCCTCATTAGTTCCTCCAGCACCTGTCTCAAGAAGGGATCGTCAATGCTCTGCAGAAACCTCCTGGACTGTGTGTGCCGGGCTGTGTTGTCTTTGCACCAAATGTCAGAGTAGTTGAAGTCCCCCATGAGAACCAGAGCCTGTGATTGTGAGGCTACTTCCTGCTGTCTGTAGACAGCCTCATCGACTTTTTCTTCCTGATCCAGTGGTCTGTAGTAAACACCCAGAAGAGTGTCACCCATATTAGCCTGCCCCTTAGTTCTTGCCCATAAACTCTCAACACGTTCGTCATCCACCCCTTGGCAGAGCTCGATACGTTCCAGTTGCTCTCTCACATAAAGAGCAACTCCATCACCTCACCCTGATGGCCTGTCTTTTCTAAGAAGTACGTAGCTATCCCTGACAGCGTTCCAGTCGTGAGCTATCCCACCATGTCTCTGTTACTGCAGTGAGATCACGGCCCCATGACCGCACACGGAACTCTAGTTCTTCCTGTTTATTCCCCATGCTGTGTGCCCTGGTGTACAGGCATTTCTGAGAGGCAGTTGAGCATGTGGGTTTCCCTGGAGGGGAGCAAGAGGATCCATCACAGCCATTCACACCCTTGGTGTTGGCATTCTGGAACTCATCTTGTGAATCAGCTGAGGAACAATTGTGGCAGCTCTGGTTGGTCTGGCTTATTCCCCAGTTGGATGGGGTGACGCAAACATTGCCATCTTGGACCTCCCACCTACCCACAGCCAAATCCTTCATTTTAAGGCATAGCAATCCAGTGTATTCCCTACAGGAATCATTTATGTTCCCAGGCTACTAAGGAAGAAAATTCTCAGGATACACCTCCCCATTGCAGTGCAGCATGGCTACTTCTTCCATTCCCAGGCTCTTCTGATGAGAAAATGGTGGCATCTGCATGCATTTCCTATTAATGTTTAATCACTAATGAGAGTATAGACGTCAGCCTGTTCCTGATATCTTTCTCCCCTCCTCATGTGAGTTTTACACACCATCAGCTCTTGGCTCAGGGCTCTTAAAAAAATCTGTATCGTATTTCTGTATTGCTGTACATAAGTATGCACAACAAGTAACAAGAGGGCAAAGGGCAGAATAAGGCAAGAAATCATGCGGAAGTGCTGTGAACAGATCCTACAAAGAATGTATAGATATTTCCATGATACTTCACACTCTCTGCCTCTCAGTCTACCTCTAACCACAGTACAGGTTGGATCACTGAAATCCTCCGCACAGTGCTAAGCTCTTTAAAGCCAAGAAAGTTTCCCTGTCTGTGTTGCCTGAGAAGAATTGGCAGAATGACAATGAAAGCCAGTGAATCAGAAGGACCCACAATTTAGCTATAAACAATACTTTATTGCCCGTGTCACTAAATCAATGGCAATTAAATCATACCAGTAAGTTCAAAGAACACCTCATAAGAAAGAGAGAAATCGAATTCAAAAGTAAATATATTCATCAGCAGCAATGCCTAGTCTTCTACAGACTGGACTTTTTTAGAAGAGTAACAAAACATGAATATTGGTGAAATCAAATTGTAATGATTCTAGCTGATCACAGATTTTCTTTGCACTTTTTTCCTTTTTACACATACTTGTTTTCTTTAATATGCATTCTCCTGTCTCATTGGTGACAAATAAATGTCAGTCAGATGAAATACAACTCCAGTAGGTGTTTCTGAATTCCCCTTTCATCTTTACATTTGAAATCTAATAATAGTGAATACTAAGCAATTTTTCTGCATCAGAAGTTTCCCACATCTCAGCAAGAAGATATTGCTTGGGTGCACTTGCATCTCCAAATTCAACTTGAAATTAATAGATGAAAGCAGACATCAGCACATCTCTGGTAGTGTAGTCTGTCACTGGTAGTTGTGTAAGGAAAGATGACGGTGGAACAAACTTTGTATACACTTGAACTTTGGGGATTGCCCCAATATAACCAGATTTTCTTTGTAGCTGCCATGGCCTTGGTTCTGAGTGCTCATCCAATATTCCAGGAGGACCAGATCTGTAATCATGTTTTAAATGAGCTACAGGGTTTTATGTTGTGACCTGGAACAGTTTTAGACTAATTTAGAGGTTTAGGACTTGCCCATGTTTATGTGCAAATCTTCTTGCTACTTCTGTGCATTGTGTTATTTCTGCTTCCTTGTTAGCAGATTGACATTGTTTTAACAGGGAAAAAAGATCGGGAACACTGCATACTTTTCTGTGACTTTTCTAATTGTTTGGGAAAATTTGCTCCGATTTATAGGATGCTTTTGGTAGGCATAACAAAGTGTCCACATTAAGCAACACAAATTTATCTGTACACTTTGTTCATGAGAAAACATGCCAACCAATTGTATTTACATGGTCATGATAAAGCAGGGCTGCAGTTTGCACAGTTGGAAAACAAAAAAAGAGGGGTATGTGTGAACATTATCCTCTCCTCCTTCAGGTTACTGAAACTGTTCTATTCCTAGTTTTAGCAGCAAGGGCTTGAGACAAATCAGGGTCTAGAAAATCAGAAGGAGATTTAGGACTAAGTTCCAAAGAAATAATATAGATATGTGATATAGATATAATAATATAGATATGTGTTATAATATAGATAAAGATTTCAAAGGGTTTTAGTGGTTGTGGTGGTAGATGTATCCTTTGTTAAAAAAGGTATCTGCTCTGCCTATGAAGTCAGCTTGAACCCTTCTTTCTGCAACACCAACTCCTTCCTTAGTTTCCCTTAGTCAATATTCCTCCCCTACAGCCCACATGTTACCTCTGTGTTACCTGTGCCCTCTGCTTGAGGGAGCAGCATGGACTCAGCCAGCCTGTGTCCGGAGTCCTGGGCAGCCTCGTTGCACAAAACCTGCATGCTTCTCAGAACTGAGATTATTCTTAATGAAAATCAGTGGTGCTGTCTCACCTGACTGCTTTGAGACAGCTTCTAAAGCAAGGCTTCTTCAGAGAGATTGTTTAACTTTCTCTTGACTATGGTGTCATATGACAGTGGCATACCTTGACATGGGTTCCTCTCTTGTAGAAGGATCAGAGATGCTTCGCTAGATATAAGTTTAAGTGACCTCCCTTTTGCACCTGCATAGCTCCTAGTAAAAGGGGATACAGAAAAATTAAGGGACAACAGGGTCTATCCTCACCTATTGGATCTGCACGGTTTCAAAAACGGTGTCCCAAACTTCTCACATCTATCAGACAGAGATGTCTTTTCTATATGAATGAGGCCTTCAGAATTTCATAGAGAGATCATGGAGAGATTACACTTCATCTAATGACTTGTTATTAGATATCTGTGAAGGTCCTGCTGTCAAAGTGATTTACATCACCAAAATCAAGGATGGTGAATGTCATACGTAGACAAGGTACAGGCTAACTACCAAGAGGACTGGCTCAGAGAACAGGCAGTCGTTTCAAGGCACAAAACCAAATTCATACACAATACATATGGAAGAGGACTAATCT
This sequence comes from Calidris pygmaea, assembly GCA_003697955.1. Lineage (NCBI taxonomy): Eukaryota > Metazoa > Chordata > Aves > Charadriiformes > Scolopacidae > Calidris > Calidris pygmaea. The sequence goes on from QJSC01010281.1 coordinate 127,789, forward strand.
CTCTTTGGTCCTGTCAGTCATGCATTTCTGCCAATTCGACCTCAATAATTTTGTATTGATACATTCATCCTCATCCTTCTGACTTACCGTTTGAATTGTAAAAGCCTTCTCCAGAAGGCCATGAGCCACCATGTGTTCCAGATGTGGGTTTAAGTAAGGAGGTATATTTTCTTATCTATTTGTTTCTCCTTTCTTGGGTCACATAAGCCAGGAACCCGTGCATTATCTGTTTTCCATTCAAGTTTTTCACACCAGATGTTGTTCAGGAACTAATCCCTGAAAAAGCATGCTTCTCAAGGGAAACCTTCCCAAGAATCAGCCAGAACTTTCTCTGTGTAATGAAAGCCTTTGCATTCTCTGGTAGAGGATGAAGTGCTTATTGCTATCCATGTCAGGAGCAGTTGTCAGCAATATGAAGCATCTATTTGGACATCACATTCTATACACAACTACAGGCTTCTGATGGAGTGCGAACTTTGATGTCCAGTTGTCTGTGGTCCCATTCCCAGAAGGCACCCATATGCATGACCTTCCTATACATTATCTTATATTTTGTGAGGTTGACTCTAAGTTCCACTTCATTGAGTGATATCCATACATGGTCTACAAAAGTGAAAGTAAACTCCCATCATCAATAGCTTATGGTTCCATTTTGGTTCTGCTGGTAAAGTTGGGGGGTGCAGTCTGCCTGCAGACATAGTCATGCTAAGCAGAAAACATTACACACAGAAGAAACATGGCCATAAGCTTAGCCTTTCAAAGATATCTCTCATTCAGCATGGGAAGAACTTAAGTACATGAAACATAAAAAGAAAGCTTATCCATCCATAGCTTTGAGGTTGCATTGGCTTTTTGAAAATTGTTATGAAGCCGCTACTACCATCTGAGCTGTGGAGCTCTGCAGGTGTGGTGGTGTGACTCCCTCCCTCCTGCTTTAGGCCTCTTGGTATTTGGTGAGATTTCCTCCCCACCTGGGCCACACAGGTCCATTCAATGGACCAGAACGATACATAATGGTCTAACATAAAAGAAAGAAAAGGTGGAGAGTAACGGACTAGAACACTGTGGCAACCCCTTAGTGTACCTGGTCCCCATGGCTCCTAGCATTTGAAAACAATAACTAAAATCCATCACTTTTGACAATATATGGATCATGGCCAAAAAGGGGAGAGATACCAGGACCCCAAGTCCTAGCAAGTCCTGGGCTTGCATAACTGGTGGAAAGTACCAGTTTCCATTGTCCGAGCTGGGCCAGAGTGGAAAAGTACCTGAAGAAAGTCAATTATCTTGGATATTGTAAGTAGCAATTTTAGTAAAGACCCTTTGTGCTCTTCTGGATCACAGTGGGCTGTGGCCAGTATCAACCCCGGGTTGTGATGCCACTCAGCCTGACACCTCAAGGCCAGTGCAAGACAATCCTTCTCGGGCCTTAACTACTACCTGTTGAGGAATGCCAATGCATCGTGAGCATTTACCCTAAATTCAAGAAAGGGAAATTTTGACTGTAGGCTAGCTTCTCTTCAGTCCGCCTCTCCACCTGCATGTTTGTGAAATACACAATAGCTTTATGGATCTGGATGTTCTTCCATCCATCCGTGCATGTGTAGCACTTAAAAGAGGTGCCTTTCAGCTTGTTAGAGTCACCTGCTATTAAGAAACTCCCAACCCTAGCAATTGGAGAGGGGGATGTGTGTGCACATGCTTATATGTTTTGTTTTTACATATATATAAATATATGTATTAATTTGAGTTCTGTGCTTTTGCTCACATCATATATATGTATTGATTTGAGATACCTTATAGTAAGTTAGTGTGAATCTCAGTATCTTCAAATCTGTTAATCTTTAAATCAGTTAATGATTAAGTGCTACTAAAATTAAGCCTCTTGATCTACCCCAAATTACTAATAAATCTTGAATCATTGCTAAATCACAACTGTGTCAGATATTACAATCTGTGACCAAAAAAAAAAAAATTACTTTCCGTGGGATTGGTTCCAAACTGCAGCTCACTGAGTAGCTACACAAGCAATAAAGAGAGGCGGACACAGGTGACTATACATGGGGGTGGAGTAGTACTGTGAAAAAAACCCTATTGGCAACTGCATAGTTGTCAATGCATAGTTGGCAAAGCATAGCATTCTTTTACTGCTGCCAGAGCTTCCCAAACCTGTTCCTACTAGGGCACACAAAAAGTCCAATAGTCAGTATTTTATAACTCACTTTATCAAGAAGACATTACTTCCTAACACAGATGGATATTTGCACAGAGGGAAAGCTAAGTGATTAAAAGGAGGATTTTATGTCAAGGGTGTAACAAAATGCTAGTAATATGGATTCAAAGTTTTAGATTCAAGTCATTTCCTGATATATCCTTTTGCTTTACTCCAAGGGCTGCCAATTCTGGTCCTTCCTGCTCACACTCAGTCTTCATTCTTTTTTCCTTAGTTTTTGGAGCTTGGTTTTATTTGGTTTTGGGGTTTGTTTTTTTTTTTTTTTTTTTCTCCTATATTCTTGAGTGTGGCTCTTTTCCCAACTTCCTTTATTCCTTTCCTTTCATTTTTGCCCTTAAACTATCTTGGTCCTTATGTGATTTGCCTGCCCATTTCTCCCTCATTTCTGCTGAAGCTCAAAATTCTCTGGGATACTCAGATATTTTTTTTCTTAATTTAAAAGGTATCCATTTCCACATATTTCTTATAGTTTTGGTGTCTCCTATAGTTCTAGCTACCAGTGTTCTCAAAAAGCTGTAGATCCTATTAAAATTCAAATCTCATAATTTCTTTTCCAGTTCCCACCCACATTAGCCTCTAGCCTCATTCCTGTATCCCTTCTATCCAGACATTTTCTGTCTGCTTCAATTCCCATTAACCTCCATCTTCCCACCCATCTAGCCATTATTGTGTCCTGGTTTGCCCATATTCTTCCTATATTTCACAATGCCTGTTAATCCTCCCTCTCTCCCCTCTTCCCCCCCCCCCCAAAGATTTTTTTCTAATCCAGGCAAAATTGGAGGCAGGTAGAAAAAGAAGTTATCTTACTATCAAAGACATCTCCTTCCTTTCAAATGCTAAAAAATGTGAAGGCTGAAAACTATTTCTTAGGCTTTTTTGTTTAATATGGAGCAATTTCTGTCTTTCCTCCTCCTAAGAAACAGAAGAACAGTTTTTGCTAGTTTAAAATGAAGCTTGCTGAGGAAAGGAAATTTCAATGTCAAGAGCTTACGTTGGGGAAAATGCAAAATGATTGCAAGCAGTTTTGGTTGGTATTGATCTTATCCCTGCATGGAGCTCTTACTCCCACCAGTCATGCAAATGCAACAAACCAGAATGAACGCTCAGCAAATACAGAACACACAAAAGTGTGATTGTCCTTTGAGTAATATTTTAACTACGACAAGGGTCAAATAAAGTACCAATGATGACGTGATTTGGTTTATAAGCAATAAAAGGCCTATAAAACCAAGGAGTATTCACATTAAATATTTTGTATGACTGCATGGGTGCTGATAAAAAAAAAGAGTAGGATCTAGATAGAAATAGCCTTAGATCTTTCCAGACGCTTATCTTTTTTTTTTCTTTTTTTCAGAAATCTGAAAGACAAATTCAGCATGTTCCTCTTTCTGGGATATTTTCACTACCAGACACTGGAATCAGCATTGACGATGCAGGTCTTTTATTGTGGGATTTTTTTTAAGTAAGTCCAGTCATGGTGAGGTATTATTTGACCAGATCAGCATCTTTTCTGCTTTCCTATTACAGTGGAATTCCTACCATTTCTCCCAGCGTGGTTTAAGATGCTTAAGTGAAGAGGAGGCAGAGGAAGATATCACGGAGACTTTTGGGGGAATGACAGGAAAAAAGTCACACATAGTTCTGCACAAGGTGAGAACATCACCCACTTTTGGTGTCAATGTGATGAGTTTGAGGGCAGACATTCCCTGTCTGTCTCCTTCCTCAGCTGTGGTTCTGATACCTCACTAGACATGAACTGTCTGATGAACAGCATCCAGCCCTGACCAGTGCCTGTTAGCTGTTTGGTGGTGCGACTGTGCTCTTTCCAGATGGGTGTTTGTTTCCAGCTGAACCTCCACCTTGCATCCAAACCAGCTACACAGTTCCCACCCACATACCACCCAGTCTTTCCTGAAGCTCGCAGCTTTCTCAGCATCTTTTCCTATTTACTACTAGAACACTGGCAACAGCTTTCCTCCCAGTTCTGGAAGAAGCATAAATGAAGTATCTTGGAAGAGTGGACTCCACCATCTACAATACTCAGCCTTCTCCAGGTGCTACTCTCCAGACTGGACGACCTTGGCTTGGGAGAAAATTCCTCTTCTCAGATCTCTGCATAGTGAGTAAGGAAACTGAACTTTCATGTGTCTGAGCAGGAGTTGCCACAGAATACTTCCTGGCAGGAGATCTGTGGAAACTTAAGAAGAAATTAACAACATGGCACAGATGCTCCAGAGCAGCCTTGAGGACTCATTTCTATAACAGCACAAAAACTAACAAGAAATAGTCACTACCCTACTTTCTTTAACATAGATATTTTCCTGTGCAAGGATTTTGGCCTATATTTGATGCCAGGATTCTCCTGTGGGCTGCCTTTCTCCTGAATGTGGGTAGATGAGACACAGCCTAAGGATCTCTACTCAGGTGAAGAAATGTAGGGCAATCTCTTTCAAATTGTTGTTCTAAGCTCTTTTTGACTATGTCTAAAAGACCAGCTTAGGATTCATGGAACCACTGTGTACTTGGGGGTTATTATCCACATAGTTGGTGCGTATTCTGCATGTTCTTCATTAAAAAATCTATAAAAAGAGAAGACATAGAAACATACACATTGCCCAGAAGTCTGTTTCCCTAAGTGGCCTGTCTTTAACAGCAGCAAGTTGGAGACAGCTTTGGACAAGGGCAAGAACATCTAGTGATTCTTCTCTAGGATCTGTGTCTCAGTTTACCTATGAGCTAGAGTGCTATATTTGCCTTTAGTAGCTCTTGAAGACATTTTTGTATTTATTGAAGCTTGTACCAAGTCTGTGTGGTGCAGTTTAACTATCTGTGGATGAAAAAGAAGTATTTGTGATTATTTTGAACCCACTGTCCGATCATTTCACTGAACCCCCCTTGTCTTGTATTTTTCATGTTCTATAGCTGTTCTATACTGTTGACCATCTTGTTGAGTCAGACTGTAAAAACATCTAACAGATCGTATGATTAGTATGAATGAAGACTGAATGAACAGATGTGGTTGAGTAAGCACACAAAGAAACAACAGAACAACACTCAAAAGACTGGCTTGTACTGATAATAAAGGATGCTGGTTCCAGCAATAAAATTTATGAACATACTGCTTTTGGGAAGTCCGGAAGGCCTGAACCCTGATAAGTTCACAGCATAGATAACTCATCAATGGAAAGTAGTGCATTTACAGAACATCACACATGCTATTCCTTTTTCTATTAGAGACCAGCAGGAAGAAAGATTCTAATAAAGGACTGTCCCATAGTAACTGTGGACATCTACAACAGATTGAAGCTGTGACCAAAAACTGGTTTGTCATTGCCAGTCAAGAAAAGCCTTAAAGATGTGATGACAACTCAACAGCCTGTGTCCATCGTCATCATCAATGCTGACGCCAAGTGATTCTGGCCAGACCTCTGGGACACACACATTTTGGTGCTTGTGAATACATGGATGTGAGAATGTGTTTTAATGAAATCACCTGCCTTAGATATTTTGGGAATGAAAATCACCTTTCCCTTTTACAGTGAGTTCTGTTACGCTAATTTCTTACAAAATCATCATTTGACAGGGTTGAGATATAAAAGAGGTCACTCTTTTTCATAGAAAGATGCCTGATAATTCTGAGGTGACCTATGTAGGGAGAACCTAAATATCAAGGGGGGAACCATCTGGGGAAGTTTGGAAGGAGCTGATAGGGGGCTGCAGCCTGCCACTTTGGACACAAGTGCACATCAGGGCTACCCCTCCCTGCAGGAAGCATATGTGTCTTGAGAAGGCAGCTCCCTCCCCTTCATAGCATCATAAAATGGTTTAGGTTGGAAGGGACCTTAAAGATCATCTTGTTCCACCCCCACTGCTGGGCAGGGACACCACCAACTAGACCAGGTTCCTCAAAGCCCCATCCAGCCTCTTACGGAACACTTCCAGGGAAGGTGCATCCACAGCTTCTCTGGGCAACCTGTTCCAGTGTCTCACCACCCTCACAGGAAAGAATTTCTTCCTAATATCTGATCTAAATCTCCCCTCTTTCAGTTTCAAACTATTTCCCCCCGTCTTATTGCTCCACTCCCTCATAAAGAGTTCCTCCCCATCCCTCCTGTAGGCCCCCTTTAGAGACTGGAAGGCCGATATAAGGTCTCCCCAGAGCCTTCTCTTCTTCAGACTCAACAACCCCAACTCTCTTAGCCTGTCTTTGTAGGAGAGATGCTTCAGCCCTCAGATCATCTCTGTGGCCCTTCTCCGGACCAGTTCCTGTCCTCTTTCCTTAGGGGTTTGCAGCACTCCAGTTGCCTGAGCAACCAATTCCACCAGCTATTGCAATGAAGTTGCAGCTCTGTGACTGCAGGTGGAGCTCTAGTTCTTCCAGCTCATTTCCTAGGGTCTGTACATTTGCATATATACACTTCCGAGATTCCTCCTTTGCCCTTTTCTCTTGAACCAACTATCCTGCATCCCCTGCTTTTCACCTCTTTCTCCCTGTAATTGTAGCCTCCAGCCACAGTCATTCCTCATATAAAGCTCTCCTCACCAGACTCGTCAACCTTCCGGCAGAGCTGCTTTTTTTGTGAGATGGATCTCATCTTTCTATACAGTATTTTATTCTAAAAGAAGGTCCTATGGTTGTAAAGCCAAATCCTTGAAAACACTGATAGCTGCATGAGGTGTTGATTGTGCCCTCAACCCTTACTCCCAGAGCCATGTAGTCACTCCTGATGCATTCAGGTTCTTCCACTGCACCTTCTCAATTATGTACACGCAGATGAGCAGCTCGTGTTTGCAGTCCAAGGCCCAGACAAACGTCTCTGCAATGTGCCAGAATCTGAGCCCCTAGCAGGCAGCAAACCTCCCTACATAGTAACTCAGGTCAGCAGATGGTCACCTCCCTCCACAACCACTTGCTTTCTCTTTGTGTAGATGCATGGTTTAGGACCAGATGTCTCTAATGCTTGTCAAGACTTATCTTTCTTTACCTTGTTTGTAACCAGGGCACTGAACCTATTTTGTTGTTGCACACCCACCAAGCTGGGTGGCAGTGTTGACCTGCCGGAGGGTAGAGAGGCTTTGCAGAGGGATCTGGACAGGCTGGATCGATGGGCTGAGACCAACAGGATGAGTTTCAATAAGGCCAAGTGCCGGGTCCTGCACTTGGGTCACAACAACCCCATGCAGCGCTACAGGCTTGGGGAAGAATGGCTGGAGAAAAGGACCTGGGGGTGTTGGTCAACTGTTGGCTGAACATGAGCCAGCAGTGTGCCCAGGTGGCCAAGAAGGCCTGTATCAGGAACAGCATGGTGAGTAGGACCCGAGAGGTGATCGACCCCCTGTACTCGGCACTGGTGAGGCCTCACCTCGAGTACTGTGTCCAGTTTTGGGCCCCTTACCACAAAAAAGACATTGACTTGCTGGAGCGGGTCCAGAGAAGGGGAATGAAGCTGGTGAAGGGTCTGGCGAGTAAGTCTTGTGAGGAGCGGCTGAGGGAGCTGGGGTTGTTCAGTCTGAAGAAGAGGAGGCTGAGGGGAGACCTTATCGCGCTCTATAACTACCTGAAGGGGGGGTGTAGAGAAGCGGGGGTTGGTCTCATCTGGGCTCAGTATCCTCTATCCTGTTCCCCTTTACTGGAGTTCAACGTGGTCCCCTCCAAATCTAACCTATAATCCTTTGTAAAGAAGTGCCTTTCCCAATAGGTCGTAACCTTATCCGACGGGTCCCTTCACCAACTCCGTGGTAGGGACCTCCACAAGTTTTCCGCCCAACTGCACCAGGAGTCCTTATATCAAATCACTGTTGTCTGTTTGTTTGTTTGTTTGTTTTTATTGCTTATTTCTTATTTATTTTTTTGTCAGAGTTAGGTTGATGGTTGATGGTTGGACTAGATGATCTTTAAGGTCCCTTCCAACCTAGACGATTCTATGATTCAATGATTTGCAGGTGGATAACGAGCCTTCCTCCCATTGCCAGAAGTCACAACCTTCCAGTCTTCCCTGTCCTTGGAGTCTCAATTTGCCCCACAGTTAACCATAGACTGTGGCTGTTCCGTCTTCATCCTAGCCGGTGGTTCAGGGTCCTGTCTCTTCAGGTTATCAGTGAAGATCCGGCCAGTCGCTTGAGCATCTTTCTTGATACTGGGCCGGCTGCCCACCTCCTTCCTCAGCTCTTTAACTCAGCAGTGCAGCTTTATCTTTCAAGGGCTTGCAGGTTGTCATTTCCATACAGACACTGGTGCTTCAACATTCAGAGCCAAGAGCTGTTTATAGATCTCCAGATAATAATTAACAACCTTGACTGCAAGGTTGCCTTTTCTAACAAACAGAAATATTCAGGCAAATATCTGCTGAGAAAGTAAAACATTCAACACCAAACAAAAATGAGATTGAATATCATGGGGGGAGACTCAGTGGAGCTTTGTAGTTTTAATCCAACACTATATTTCTGGCCTGGTTTCAGGCCCATTCATACTGTCTCTATTTGACCATTTATCCATGTAAGGTACCTTTATAGCTTGGGATCCCTTACAGAAAAAAAATGAACCACTTGGAGATCTCAAGGGATCAAATTTCTGCACATTTTTTCAGACAAGAAACTGCATAGAGGCCATGATGCCCTACACAGTGAACAGAGGCAGTTTTTAGAGTTCCATGACTCACTGAAGACAGGTGGAGACTTCTAGGAGAGGAGGATAAGAGATTCAAGAAGGAGCTAGAGCAGAGAGTCAAACAGAAACCACAAAGACACAAGTCCATTATAAAAGTAAAATGGATGCAACAAGTGCTGCTGGTTTCCTGTGTGTCCCATTCTGATGCATCACATCCCAGCTGCTGCGCTCAGTGAATGGTTTTCACCACTGCAATCCTTGGATTTTGCACCTGAATGAAACTTCACGTGCAAAAGTGGCCCGTAAATTATTATCTGCAACAGAATAACATAGTTGATATTTTCAGTGTTTCCTGAGGTAGCTGCATACCCAGTTTTACTTAATTTTAATTTAGCCTTCCAGCACTGAACAGGGCCTGAAATCCCCAGCCCATGCTTTTTTCTTTTATTTAGTCGTGATAGAGCTGCTTTCACTTGAGAAACATTTCATACATTGACAAGGATGCAGCTTTGAATTTTATCTTTTATGGGTCTTGCCTGTGAATCTGTAACATACAGCTACAGCTGTGCGAGAACAGACTGAACGTGAATTCTTGTTTAGGAGCTCATTATTATGACCTTGACTTTCAGATGATGTTTTGTTGAAACTCCCAGTGACTCCCACACCCTCTGGGCTGCATGCTTTGCTTCTTTCAGAGGCCACGCGTGTGACCTGATACTGGTTTGACTTCATTCACCAAAAGTGCTTATTCGAATGTGCCTCCAAGTCATAGACTAGGTGAAATGGCTGTTAAGCAAGCTCAGGCCCTGCAGTAAGGCATGCATTTATTTTTTTCGTTTATTTGACTCAACATCATAGCATTTTGCATCAAATACAGTAAAAATGGAAGGCTGGCCATAACAGTGTGAGAAGGCTGGTTTATAACAATGTCAGATGTGAGTCTTGCAGACAATGCTTCATTGAATGCGACCCCTCCATGATCAATGCCTTGGTAAAGAGAATGGGCTAATGACTGCCTCAAGGGAGAGAGTAACTAGTGGGTGCAAATTTCTTCTAATATTTGCCCGTAACACTAAAGAAATTATGCATCCAGTACTGATGTAGCCAAAAGCACTTTGTTACTGAGAGACTGAGAACACAGGGCCACATTTAGCTCCAAAGGCAGGTCCTGTTCTGAAATTTCATAATTACAACAATGTTTTTTTTTAATATATACTAAGAACAAAACTTTTATTCAGAAAGAAATGAAATCCAAATGCTAAAATGCTACATTGTGCATTGTATCTAAAGAGCGGATGTCAAGAGGATGAGGCCAGACTCTTTTCAGTGGTGCCGTGACAGAACAAGGGGCAACAGACACAAGTTGGAACACAGGAGGTTCCATCTGAACACAAGGGAAAAGTTCTTTACTTCGAGGGTGCCAGAGACCTGGAACAGGCTGCCTAGAGAGAGTGTGGAGTCTCCTTCTCTGGAGATATTCAAAGCCCTCCTGGACGTGTTCCTGTCCAGCCTGTTCTAGGTGACCCTGCTCTGGCAGAGGAGTTGGACTAGATGATCTCCAGAGATCCCTTCTAACCCCTGCCAGTCTGTGATTCTGTTATTCATGTTCTCTTGTTTGTTTTCTCAGGTATGTGACACCTGACATAGCAGAAATTGTTAGTTTAAAAATAAAAACTTGTCTTCATGTACGCAATGTAGAGTGGAGGAACATTGGCAGGTGGGAGAATTATACCCAGCCAATTAGAATTATAACCTGAATTATACCCAGCCCCATCACAGGAGGGTGAGCAACTTGTAAAAGACACACACACGAGCACATGCCCGGATGTGCAATAGCAGCTGGGGAAACCCTTATTGCCCAGTCAGAGAAAGGAGATCATGCCCTTGTTCCTCTCAGGGCTGTCCCAGGAAAGCCTCAAGCCCCATGGTCTAGATCTGAAACCCATCACCATGAATCAATGAGAGTTTTTTCCCTCTCTCCTCTCTCTCTCTCCGCCTCTCTCTCTGCCTAGGGATATGGGACTCATTATGGGATGCAGGGAAAGAGAATTCCAGGATCCCACTAGACTTACTATAGGATGTTTAGGGGAGAAACCAAAGGTGGGAAAAGGGAGGGATTGATGGAATTTGGAGAGAAACAAGCATAGGAAAAAAGAAGGAAAAGGGGATGAGAGGCCATTCACATGTAAACTACTTACTGTTTAGTGTGCTTGCCAAGGCATGTCCTGTTCTGACCAGCACACACTGTCCTGTCTTCTCATTAAACACCATTTCTAACTCTTTTTCTGGTTCAGGTACTGTTTATTCTGTCTGCAAGGTTTGAGTGCCAGCGACTGGAGTGGAACTGTGGGTCAGAGGACCCATGTGCCAGCAACTGGAGCTGTGTGGGTATGTGAGTGTGCGACAAGCAAGGAGTCAGGAGCTTGTGTGTGTATCTGTGAGGGTGAGACACCTGGAGGATTTGACTACCAGAGGCACGAGAGAGGTCCAAGCCAACTGCTGGAGAAATCATGAGGTCTGAGGTGATTGGGGTGCGGGGAGGAAACTGGGGGGAGAAGGGAGTGTCAATGGAGAGATCTCTTTGAATGTGTGTGTGCCATTGCATCGGAGACAGTGGCAGAGAGCAAGGGTCCAGGAGCAGTTATTGAATTGATATGCAGCCACTGCATACATGCTTAGTCTTGCTACTGGCTGGACCTGGTGGCATGCACCTGTGGCAGCCTTGCCTCTGCTGAAGCACCAGATTCTGCAGCTCCCTAGAAGAAGCAACATCAGAAAAGAGTCATAGCAGCTAAATTAGTTAGGGACTGGAGTACCTCCAAGGAGGCACATAGCATGTGTTGTTTGTGAGTACAGGATGTCAGGGAATATCTGGGTTTGAAAAGAGACTGGACAAATTAATGCTTAAACATAGTTATGACAGTGTTTGTTTATTAAGCCTCAATGTGCCTGAGATTAAATAAAGTCCAGAAGATAGGAGCCCTACCTCAAAGAATTTATGGCTGGAATAATATTTGCTCAGTGTAAAATAGGGGCAACTGCAGATCCTGTTTCCTGAGGTTTACTGATCACTCTAAGGTCAAAACTGGCAAATGAACAACTAGAAATGCGTAACAAAACACTCTCACTTGTGTTGAAGCTTTATGGGAGGATGTGGGCAAAGAATGTTGCACCCAGTCAGGTGGTATTCAAGTTATCGGGACCTTTCTAAAACCACTTGCTTTCTCTCCTACCAGTCTTTCATCTTCTCCTTAATAAAAATAACAAATCCATTCCACTAACACTCTGGCAATCAGGGCTGAGGAATATTAACATTTTTTTTCCTGATAAAGCTCTGCACCTAACTCTGACATCATCTTTCAAACATGCACCCGCCATGAGGCCTGGGTATACTAGAAGATGCCACCAGAAAGCTCTGCCAGCTGCTATGTGTTTAGCCACAGGGGTCAGCAGCTCATGAAGATCATCCTTCTTTGTAGGGCTGCTCTGATCGTACAGCTCTGGAAGGGGATATTCCCCGACCTGCATCACACTTACCTTTTTGGCATCTTTCCAGGACACAAATCAGAGTCTGATCAGAAAAGCACAGCATGCGTCCAACTAGCAGGGTATCACACCTGAGCCTGGAGAGTAAGAAAGTCCACGAGCCGCATCACAGAATCACTGAAGCAGAAGGAAAAGGAAAGCATAAAGAAGGGATTTTTGCTGCAAGGTTAAAAAATCAGCATGTGAAACCAGATAACCAAACGCATTGATCCACTGGTCTGACTCTGGAGATCATCTTTAGAAGTGTGAAGAAGTCGATGGACTGTTTAGTTTCTTACTTTCCAGTCTGTTGTATGTTATAAGATGTGCCTGAGAAGCCCAGTTCACCATCCTCCCAGTACCTGCCTAAGCAGTTGCCACCTTTGCTCCTTGAGGCACTGGGGAACTTGCAGGTAGTTCTGAAATTTACATCAACAGAAATATGTGTTCTAGCCCTAGGTGGCTGCACATCAGTTACTCTCAGAGAAGCTGATGCTGTAAAACTGAACTTTCCCAAAGGATTTTGGATTAAATATTTATTTATTTATTTATTAAATATTCATATAGAAGGAAGTAAGAAGAAAAACCAAAACAAAACAAAAACTTAAACCCAAAAAAGCTACAATGAGAGCAAAAAGTGTTCCTCCTCCAGACATCCCTATGATACACAAGGTGGTAGGTGCTTTTTCCTGCTGGTATCTCCACATGCCAGTTTGCCCTCGCATGCCCACTTGCTGTGCATGCCTCTACAACAGATGGAGGCTCACTGTGCCTGTGCACAAAGCAGTGTAAAAATCTCATGAACATGCTGAGCAAGACACAGAACCTGAGCTAATTCACTTTTTTGAGAGGCAGAATGGATTCGTTTGATCAGCTGCCCTAGGTTGTGGCAGAGTGAGTTTGTGACTGTCCAAAGTGCCACACAAAAATGCGATCTCAGCACTGGAGACAACTGGTATCAATGTTTTCATCTCCTGTTTGTTTTGTGATCACTTCTTCCTCTGTTTTCTCTTTCCAAGACATTATTTTAAATGTATTAATAGCCACACAGCCCAAGCTTTAATCTCCAAATTCAGAGTTATATGCCGAGCAGAAATGCAATACAGAGAAGCGGATATAAGGGAAGGATGAAGAAAAGCAAGTCAAGTGGTGGGCAGTTACCTTGTGCTCAGGAGTCTAAGGATTACAGACAAAGTTTGTTTAACCCTAAGCACTCCCTGATTGAAGACTTCTTCCTCCTCTAGTGGTGTTTCTCTTGCTTATCCGTCAAAAATAGGGTTCAATGTGTCTTCCACAATTTTGAAGGGACTCTGGATCAGGGGCAGGATGAGTGGTTCCTCACTGAGCTGATTTTCTCTCTGGGACAAGAGATCTGGAAGAACATTTCTTTAATAGCCTTGAAACTACAGTTTCTGATGATACAGACTTTTTCTCTGTGGGCCCTCTCATACAAGTCATGTCCTACAGAAAGAATACCCCCAGCCTGCCTTTTCTTCACATAGGATCTGAGCTTCTCTGCTGCTCTGTCAATGGAGGGGGGTAACAACAATTTTTGTAGTAATATTAATTAGAGCGTCTCAAGTTATATCATTGCACAGAGCTTACTTAATAATCAAAGATAGAAGTGTATCGAATCAGATGCTCAAGGGCTGCTGGTGGTTATTGCAGCTGCAGGACTTCAACATAAGCTTCTGAGCTGAAGGTTTCCCTTGCATTTTAATGGCCTCAGGAGCCCATGCTGAGCTTCTGCTTTAGTTCCATTGTTAGCAGTATCCAGGTTACCTGCTTTGAAACCAGTGGTCTGACTGTCTTGAGTTTCTTTCCCAGCAGTCGCTGGAACTTGACTCTCAATCCCAAATGCCACCACACCTTACTTTACTCACACAGGTAGATGTAACACTGTTTACTTTTGACTGAAAAATGATAAAGAAATCCTTTTCCAGGAGGAGAATTCTGCTGGTTCCCTGCATTCACTGTTCATGCTGAGAAGCATATATTGCTCAGCTCAGTGGTTACACCCAAAAAGATTTGTTCAGTTCACCCTTGGTGAGGCTTAGAGGATGAAAGAAGCCACAACTGCATTTGCTTGTTGGCAATGGGCTCTTAAGGGCTGCGTTTGCCGTCACAAAGGCTAGAAGTTTTCATTTGTTAAATATCTGTGGCATGATAGGATTATTTACACTTTTTACTCTACCTGCTCTTGTAAAGAGGTCTGATCCCTGTGAAGGGCTTCCTGAAGAATGAGACAAGTCAAACAGTTGAACTGTAAGGTTTCTTGATACATAGCAGATCTGAACTTGTGCTCCTTTGTACTTGGGTCTCCGCAGATTTAGGCTCCATTGCCACCTTTCTCTAGGTAAGAAATCATTGTGCTTCATTGTTCATTGACTTCTGAAAAGAAAATGAGCCTGTGTGTGAAATCTTTTTATTTCATAGTATCAAAGAACATGGAAAAGACTGAGGTACTCAATGTTTCTGTGCCTCCCTCAGTTTTCCCTGCTAAAGTCTGCCCTGAAACACTCCTGTCAGAACCTGTGGGAGCACAGCATTTCCCACAGCAGAGGAAGATACAGTTAGTGATCTCTTCTGCCTGTTGGACACACAGGTCCATGGGATGGGAAGAAATGCACCCACAGGCCCAGAGAGAGCTGGCTGAAAATATTTCAAAACTGTTTTCTAGCATCCCTGAAAGGTCATGGTGAGGAAGAAGGTTCTTGATGCCTGGGGAAAAAAAAAAACAAAACCAAAGGCTTCCCCCTCTTCCAGAGGAAAAAGAAGGGGAGTTTGGGGAGCTGCAAACCAGTCAGCTTCACCTCAGTCCCTGGGAACGTAATGGGAAAAAAATCCCATAGAAGCTATTTCTAGCCATATGAAGGAAAACAAGGTGAGCAGGAACAGCCAGCAGAGATTTATTGATGGCAGATCATGCCTGAGTAACCCAATTGCCTTCTATGGTGAAATAGCTGGTTCTACAGACAAGGCAAGAGCAGTGGACATTGTATACCTTACATTTAGCAAGGCCTTTGACATTGTGTCCTGTAATATCCTTAGAGCTAAATTAATCATATATAAACTGCACGTAAGGACTATAAGGCAGGTGGAAAATTCACTGGCTCATCAAACTTAAAAGGTGTTGATGAGTGCTACAAAATCCAACTGACAGCCAGTCACCAGTGATGTCCCACAGGGGTCAATGTTGATGCCAATACCATTCAGTACCTGTTATAATGACCTGGATGATGGGACAGAACACTTTCATAATAAATTTGTAGATTATGCAAAAGTGGGCAGGAGGAGCAGTCAATACACTGGAGTTCAGAGCTACTATTTGGAGAGATTGGAATAGACTGGAAAAATGGGCTGACAGGAACTTTATGAAGTTCAATAATGGCAAATGAAAAGCACTGCGTCTGATACAGAACAATCCTGAGTGGCAAGTCAGGCAGGCAGGCAGCCAGCTAGCTTGGAAGTAGTTTTGCAGAAAAGGAGCTTGGGGGTCTGGCTGAGAGCAAATTGAATTAAAGTAAGAAGTGTACCCTTACAGTGAAGAAGGGGAGCCACATCCTCAACTGTATTAGTAGCAGTGCTGCTGTCAGGATCCCATTCCTCTGTTTGGCACTTGTGAGATGATACCTGAGTACCAAGTCCAGCTGGAGACATCTCAATATAAGGAAGGTATTAACACACTGGAGCAAGTCCAGCTGAGGACGACCAAGGTGACTGGGAGTTGGAGCACACAATGGGGAGAAGGTGAAGGAACTGGATTTGTTCAACCTGGAGAAGACAGGTACAAAACCACACTGGAACAGGGTGGAGAAGACAGACTCCTGTCAGGGCACACAGCACCTGGGTTGGGATAAGAGGCAACAGGCACAATCTGGAAGATGGAAATTTCAACTCAATTCAAGGAAAACATTTTGTGCTGTGAGCATCATATCCTGGTTCTGGTGGGATAGGGTTAATTTTCCCCAGGCTCTGACAGAGACACAGGTATCCCATCCCATATATGTGATGAACTATGGTGAACTATGCCCAGTCCATAGCTGGGAGCTGGCCAGGGGATGGGGCGGGAAGTCACCACTGGGATTGGGCTGGGAAGTCCCAGATCCAGATGGTGAGAGGTGGTACCATAATTGTGTTTGTACATTCCTCTCTCAGTGTTACTGCTGTTGTTTTTTTCTGTTCTCTTTGCTGTTTTGTTCAGTTTAACAGAGCAGTTAACTTTGCTTCAACCCCATGGCAGTAGGGGGTTAAGAGAGTAGCCACCTGGTTCTTTGCTGCCTTCTGAGGCTAAACCATGACACATGGTCAAATACTAGAACACGGACTCAGAGAGGCAGAAGGATTTCCACCCTTGGAGATAATCAGTACTCAACTGGACAACCTGCTCTAACTGGGCCTGCTTTGATCAGGAGACAGGAGTACACAGGGACCTTCTGTGTCATTGTCCTACCAGTACACTTTTAATGGAAGGAAAAGTGTAAGATATTTTGTTAGTATTTTCTTTCCAACTTTGAGTTAAGTTCTGTCCTTAAATACATGTCCAGTCGAAGGAATGTTTCCCTTTGTGCTCTCTGTTAGCTGTTGAGTCTCCTTAACCTCTGTCAGAAAATTTAAGAGCCCATTTCCTACAAATGACAGGGTATGGTTGGCCACCTCTGGTTAACAAGAGAAATAAAGGCTGGGGGGATGGGCAGAAGGCAATCTAGTTTGGCATGATGAGGTTACTGCTGTCCCTCTCATAGCCATTGCTTCTTTCTTCATCTTCTCAGCTCTTTTCAAAACATGCCCAAAAAAAGCAGCTCCTCCTAAAGTTTATGTGCACTCATCAGCCCTGCACATACGCCTACCTAATGCTCCCTTAACTTGCAGCATGCTTTATCTTAATTGAAATATGTGGGCTGTTGTTTTGCACCATCAGATTTTTCCTGCTTTTGTTCATAGCACGTAGACAAGGGAGACTGACATACTTACAGTGGGGACACCAGCTGGACATGAGCCAGCCAGATCACTGCACAGTGAAAACAGCAAGTCCAGCCTGGGATTAGAGCCATGACCCTCAGTGTGTGGATTAACCTTTTACATTTATTCAGAGAGCTGCACTTCAGGGAAGATGTTGGACAGCTAATATGACTCCAGAGAGGACAATGAGTGTCCTTGGAGGGACACACCAGCAAGGGAGGACAGCAAAAATAAGCAGAAAACAGATAAGAGAGCCGTGAGGATGAAAATAGCCCTTGCATTTGTAGGGAGCTGATGAAAGAGAACAAGGTTGGGCTGATCTCCATTTCCATGAACAGAACTGGGAATAGCAGGTTTAAACTGCAGCAAAAGGCTGATTCAAAGGGAAGAGAATTCAGTAACAGATATACTGAAGCTTTGGACTTTTCTGAGGAAGTTCTTTCTTGTAGTCCCTTAAAAATAAGTTAGACATGCATTGATGGATCCCAGGAATGACCCAGAAAGAATTGCTTGTACTTGGGAAGGAAACTGTAAATCTGTAACTCAGTGTAAATCTGTGTGGATCAATAGTCATTGAACTATTCTGGTTTCACATGGGCACATCTTCTTTAGCTCCAGGGAAGCAGTGTACCAGCAGGATGCTGGTACTTGCATTTCTCCATTTCTCTCTTTTAATTCCCAATGCACTAGACTGACTAACTAAGATACAGTAATCCATTCCTCTAGACACTTTGTGTGCAATAATGCAATGCAGAAAATGGACTGGGAATTACAGGAGTATCTCTGTTAATAAACTAGGTTCTTCTCCCTGGGGAAGGAGATTGCCCACTAAAAGCTATGAAATTGAAGTAGACATATATGAAGTTTTTGCATGCAGTTATTTTGAACCTGCTGAGCACCTGTGATTTTCTTTTGTCCTTAAGGCTGCATAGAAATAAAAGCTGTAACAGGAAATGTTGAGGGTGGATACATCTCCAAACACAAACAGAAAACACAATCTTCAGTCTAAAAGCCAGAATATGAGGCACGATCATGAAAGTAGAGCTAATGCTTCTTCTGGAGTTTCTCATGCAAGGCTTTCTTTCCCATGCATAGTGTCTAGGAAGTGATGGGCTGTGCATAAGACTTGTCTTACGCAGACAAGAAAAT
This sequence comes from Calidris pygmaea, assembly GCA_003697955.1. Lineage (NCBI taxonomy): Eukaryota > Metazoa > Chordata > Aves > Charadriiformes > Scolopacidae > Calidris > Calidris pygmaea. Next base: position 146,265 of record QJSC01010281.1, read on the forward strand.
TTTCATGTCTCCTTTGAATATAAATTTCTGGTTTTGGAATGATGGGAATTTACTTTGAAATTTCCCCACAGATTTGATGCACATATAAATTCTGTCTTTTCTGTTTCCCTTTATTTTGAGGTAATAGGAGCTCATGAGTGAGACCTTTTCCTGGTGATATGAATCAGAATAGTCAAAAAGTTAGGGACAAAGAAAAGTAGATGAAGAGATTGCTTCTGTTGGTATGACCTGCCAGATAACACAAAGATAAAAGAACGAGCATCTCCCAGTCGCTCTCCCCAGTAGTAAAAACTTATACCTGAAGTGAGATGCTGCAAGAGAGATGCTTAACTCTGATTTAAACTAGCAGCATTCCTTGATCCATGATCAGTTGTTCCAACGTGAAATACTGTAAAAGCACAAAAATGTCTCTCAGTGTCCTAAGTACAGACAATTCCTTTGTTCACATTCTTTATAGAATAAATAAGCTCCGATTAATTTTTTACCATTTGCCAAACGCCTGTTTTTCCTGCTGCTTTGAAGAAAACCCACCTATTAGAAATAACTCCCAATGAAGACTCTTGACATCATAATATTCTCCTGAGTAAAAGAAAAATAGATCCTTAAGGTAAGGTGTCCAAACTTTAACTCATTCTTAGAACTCTTTCCCCATAATCCACCTTTCTTTTAGTTTTGATAGTTGTACACCATGAATATCCCTAGTAAATGGGATAAAACAGTGTGGAGAACTATAGAGAGAGGACTTCTGTACATTCTAGATACACAACATGTCAGCTGATACAGGGATGACTGACAAAGAAACAGATAAAGCAAGGAGATATTTCTATCTTTAGCTTCAGAATTAATCTTTTGCAACAGATGATGCTGTGGTCTAGATGGAAGAGTCTTTAGACTAGCTTTAGAGTAGAAGACTAGCTTTAGAGTAAGCAACAAGTCTTAGGTTGTGTCCATGCTTGCTGATTTTTAAAGGAAAAACAACAACAAAAGTATGTCAGCAAGGTGATGCAGCCCTGGGACATATTAACAGAGTGATGGTGAATTGGGGGAATTTAAATTTTTTCAAGATGGAGCTAGGGAAAGCCATGACTTCACTAACCTAGTGTAGGCAATTGTCCTACTCCAGTGGTCCCTTCTGACTTGCAGCACTGCAATTCTGCAAAACAATTAAAGAAATTACTCATCATCCTGGAACAGAGAAGACCAAAGGATATAGGAAAGAGGAACAAAAAGTAATGAACAGTGTGGATAAATTTGATAGGATTTATGCCTCAATGTGACTTCTAACACAAGAACTAGGGAGCACCACATAAAACTGCAGGATTGCAGGTTCACAAGCAAAAGAATTTGACTGTTTCCACAAGGGTTAATTAAACTGTGGACCTCCTTGTGACATGCAGTAGCAGATGGCAAATATTTACATGAGTTTAAAAAAGGAAAGAAAAAGCTCATGGAAGATCAGTCCATGGAGGGCTACTGAGCAAATTGCAAACTCTGTTGTCAGAATTATCACAAGAACAGCACTGTATGTTTGCCCTATTCTTTCTCTTTCACTTTATGCATCAGATGGCTTTCCAGATGTCCTGACCAAAACCATCCTCACATAATGTTTTTCAATATCCTGATTGCTACCTTCTTTCCCAGATAGACTACATTGTGATGGCACTGTTTGGAAGAATCCCATGGGAAAGATTGTGGTTTTGAAGGTGAAGATGTTATTTTACAGCATTGGTGTCTAATTGGCAATCCACTGCCCCTCTGGTGTGAAAGAGTTGTTTTGTGTTTCTGAGAGGCAGTGCAAAATCACCACGAGTGGAGAGACTGCCAGTGAATGAAGTGCAGACCTGTTCCCATGACACTCACAAAACCATATTTCTATCAGTTGAGACATCTGCTGCAATCATTACCTTGTTATTGCATGGGGACTGATAACATAGAATGAAAGCTAGGGAAATAAAGCAGATCATAAAACAAACTCACCCTCCAGAGTCCAGGGTCCAAGGACAGGAGATTCCGGCCATAAGCACAGTTGTACTTGTTCAGATGAAGTTACAAGAACATATTTTGATATATATATGTGATTACAAAGCAAAACAAAAGCTTTAGCTCCATAAGTCATACAGACACCAAAAAAAAAAAAAACAACCCAGGGACTAAGCTAAGCTAGTTCCTGAAAATCACCATCTAATGACCTAGAACATGAGCCTTTCCCCTAAATGAAGTCTTGCAGAGAATAAACTAAAATAATGACAGCCAAAGATCAACCATATCCTAAGAAATAGTTTTAGAGCCTACTTCAAAAATGTTTCTTCTCAACTGTAAAAGAAAGGCTAGAGAATAAAATACCCACCTGTATAATAAAATACCACCACCCACCCATAAGGAAAATCTTATAGTTTTCCTTATGCAACCAAGGAGTCTGATTTCTGCAGGACACATAATTAAATTAATTTTATTAAGTTATTTTTATTTCTATATCAGTCTAGCAGGCTGAAGATGTATTTTTCTCCTGGTCACATGATCCTATATCCAGCTCCCATAATGTACTTGCACCTTAATTCCTGCTTAGATTCTGTGGCATTTCTTTGGGCACTAAGAGAAGCTCAATTGAATTAAATAAACAGAATGGTCTCCACTGACTGTTAATGTTGTTTCAATGCTTCTCAGCATCAGTCCTGAATTTAAACTCTGTTTTTCTGGAAGATGAAGACCTGAAGTCAACAACTGGTTTTTACATCTTGGAAAACTGAACAGCAATAAAGAAAGAAAAAAAAAAACAACAAACAAATAACAAACCTCCAGAAATGGGTACGTTTCACCCTACTTCATCTCTAAGAATAATAAACAAAAGATTGATTAGTGCTAATTATGATACTTGGGCTTGTGATGTTCCAAACTATTATGGAGATTAATATGTACATTATTTTATCTAATCATGCTGTATACATATTTGATGTCATATGCAACGAATGTCACAGGAGTAGCATCACAGAAGATCTGTGGCTCCATCTGACATCTGTGTGTGTTCCACTGCTAAAATTATCTTTCTCTGATCAACTGCTCAAGGAGAGCTACTCTTCCCAATCAGATGCTGTTGCAACCATGCTAATGAACATTGCTGGGAGTAAACAAAATTAGACCATCCTTCCCCAAAGTGAAACAATATTTTTCCAACTTATTGGCAGCCAAAAAACTCATTTGACTGTAATTGTACTTACAGCTGATCTCATTGTAAAAGCACATACAACTGTCTAGGTGCACTGCTGAAAATCACCTTTGATCAGGGAAATTGCAGTCCACAGAATGACTGGCCTAACATGGACATAGTTGTAGTCAGGAGACATTCCTGCAGAATAATTGGCAAAAAGTGAGGAGAAAGAAGAAAATTACTCTCTAAATTGCCTGAATACATAGACAAAACTATTCAGAAAATATATCTGGGAAAGTAAAATTAAAATCAACTGCATGAACTGTGAAAGAAGAGAAGTGCAGCATACAGTATAGAATCATAGAATCATAGAATGGTTAGGGTTGGAAGGGACCTCAAAGATCATCGAGTTCCAACCCCCCTGCCATGGGCAGGGACACCTCCCACTAGATCAGGTTGCTCAAGGCCCCATCCAGCCTGGCCTTGAACACTTCCAGGGATGGGGCATCCACAACTTCCATGGGCAACCTGTTCCAGTGTCTCACCACCCTCATAGTAAAAAATTTCTTCCCGATATCTAATCTGAATCTTTTTTCTTCCAATTTGAAACCATTTCCCCTTGTCCTATCATTACACTTCCTGGCAAAGAGTCCTTCTCCAGCTCTTCTATAGGCACCCTTCAGGTATTGAAAGGTTGCTATAAGGTCTCCCCGGAGCCTTCTCTTCTCCAGGCTGAACAGCCCCAGCTGCCTTAGTCTGTCTTCATAGGAGAGGTGCTCCATCCCTCTGATCATCTTTGTGGCCCTTCGCTNACCCTTCAGGTATTGAAAGGTTGCTATAAGGTCTCCCCGGAGCCTTCTCTTCTCCAGGCTGAACAGCCCCAGCTCCCTTAGTCTGTCTTCATAGGAGAGGTGCTCCATCCCTCTGATCATCTTCGTGGCCCTCCGCTGCACCTGTTCCAGCCAGTCCATGTCCTTTCTGTGTTGAGGACTCCAAAGCTGGACACAGTATCCCAGGTGGGGTCTCACGAGTGCAGAGTAGAGGGGCAGAATCACCTACCGAGACCTGCTGGCCACACTTCTCCTGATGCAGCCCAGGACACGGTTGGCTCTCTGGGCTGCCAGCGTGCATTGCCGGCTCATGTTGAGCTTCTTGTCCATAAGCACTCCTAAGTCCTTCTCTTCAGGGCTGCTCTCCAGCCATTCTCCACCCAACCTGTATTTGTGCCTGGGGTTGCCATGTCCCAGGTGCAGAACCCTGCACTTGGCTTGGTTGAACCTCATGCAATTTGCACGAGCCCACCTCTCCAGCCTGTCCAGGTCCCTCTGGACGGCATCCCTTCCCTCCAGCGTGTCAACTGCTCCACCAAGCTTGGTGTCATCAGCAAACTTGCTGAGGGTGCACTCTATCCTCTCCAACAAAGATGTTAAATAGTACTGGTCCCAATACGGACCCCTGTGGAACACCACTCGTTACTGGTCGCCACCTGGACATTGAGCCATTGACTGCCACCCTTTGGGTGCGGCCATCCAGCCAGCTCCTTATCCACCAAGTGGTCCATCCATTGAATCCATGAGTTTCCAATTTTGAGACCAGGATGTCGTGTGGGACAGTGTCAAATGCTTTGCATAAGTCCAGGTAGATGACGTCAGTTGCTCTGCCCTTGTCTATCAAGTCTGTGGCAGTATCATAAAAGGCCACCAAATTTGTCAGGCACGATTTGCCTTTGGTGAAGCCATGTTGGCTGTTTNGGGCTTAGCAGCTTCATCTGCCAGCTCTCTCAGGACCCGTGGATGGATTTCATCAGGTCCCATGGACTTATGCACATTCAGATTCCTTAAGAGGTCACGAACCTCATCTTCTTGTACTGTGGGTGGTTCTTCATTCTCAGAGCCCCTGTACTTGCTCTCCGTGACTTGTTCAGTGTGGCCAGGGCCCCTGCTAGTGAAGCCTGAGACAAAAAAGTCATTCAGTAGCTCAGCCTTGTCTGCATCCTGGGTGACCAGGTCTCCCGCTTCCCTCCGGAGGGGACCCACAGCTTCCCTCATCTTACCCTTATCCTGATATATCTACAGAAGTTCTTCTTGTTATCTTTCACATCCCTGGCTAGATTTAGTTCTGCCTGGGCTTTCGCTTGCCTGATCTGGTTTCTGACGACCCGAACAGTTTCTCTGTATTCTACCCAGTCCATCTTTCCCTGCTTCCACCCTCTATAGGCCTCCCTCTTCGTCCTAAGCTTGCCCAGCAGTTCCCTGCTCATCCATGCAGGCCTGCGAGCTACTCTGCCCGACTTCTTCTTTTTAGGGATGCACCTCTCCTGAGCTTGGAGGAGGCAATCCCTAAATACCACCCAGCTCTCCTGGGCCCCTCTCCCCTCTAGTTCTTTTCCCCATGCTACCTTGCCAATCAGATCTCTCAGGAGGTCAAAGTCTGCTCTTTTGAAGTCCAGGGTAGCCAGCTTGCTGCACACCCTCCTTGCTGCCTTATGAATCTTGAATTCTATCATCTCGTGATCACTGCAGCCGAGGCTACCCTTGAATTTGACATTCCGACCAGCCCCTCCTTCTTGGTAAAGACAAGGTCCAGCACTGCTCCTTTCCTTGTTGGTTCTTCAATTATTTGAAAAAGAAAGTTGTCATCAACGCATTCCAAGAACATCCTGGATTTCCTGTGCTCTGCTGTGTTGTCATTCCAACAGATATCGGGGTGGTTGAAGTCCCCCATGAGTACCAGAGTGTGTGAGCACGATGNATGCTGCCCCTATCTGTTTATAGAGGGCCGCATCCTCACTGTCACTTTGATCTGGTGGCCTGTAGCAGACTCTTACTGTGACATCACCTGCCCCTGTGCTCCCTTTAATCCTCACCGATAAGGTCTCTGTTAAGTCTTCATCTGTCCCCAGTTGGAGCTCCATACATTCCAGGTGTTCCTTGACATAGAGGGCAACACCCCCTCCTCTTCTGCCCATCCTGTCCTTAAATCATAGAATCGTCTAGGTTGGAAGGGACCTTAAAGATCATCTAGTCCAACCATCAACCTAACTCTGACAAAAAAATAAATAAGAAATAAAAAGTCACTAAACTATATTCCTGAGGACCACGTCAACCCGCCTTTTGAACACCTCCAGGGATGGTGCCTCAACCACTTCCCTGGGCAGCCTATTCCAATGCTGGATAACCCTTTCCGTGAAGAAATGTTTCCTAATATCCAATCTAAACCTCCCCTGGTGCAACTTGAGGTCATTTCCCCTTGTCCTATCTCCTATGACTCGGGNCCCTTCTCTGGACCCGCTCCAGCAAGTCAATGTCTTTTTTGTGGTAAGGGGCCCAAAACTGGACACAGTACTCGAGGTGAGGCCTCACCAGTGCCGAGTACAGGGGGTCGATCACCTCTCGGGTCCTACTCACCATGCTGTTCCTGATACAGGCCTTCTTGGCCACCTGGGCACACTGCTGGCTCATGTTCAGCCAACACCCCCAGGTCCTTTTCTCCAGCCATTCTTCCCCAAGCCTGTAGCGCTGCATGGGGTTGTTGTGACCCAAGTGCAGGACCCGGCACTTGGCCTTATTGAAACTCATCCTGTTGGTCTCAGCCCATCGATCCAGCCTGTCCAGATCCCTCTGCAAAGCCTCTCTACCCTCCAGCAGGTCAACACTGCCACCAGCTTGGTGTTGTCTGTGAACTTACTGAGGGTGCACTCGATCCCCTCGTCCAGATCATTGATAAAGATGTTAAAGAGAACCAGTCCCAGTACCGAGCCCTGTGAGACACCACTCGTGACCGGCCGCCAACTGGATTTGACTCCATTCACCACCACTCTCTGGGCCCGGCCCTCCAGCCAGTTTTTAACCCAGTGGAGAGTATACCCATCTAAGCCATGAGCATCCAGTTCCAGGAGGATACTGTGGGAGACTGTATCAAAGGCCTTGCTAAAGTCCACGTAAACAACATCCACAGCCTTTCCTTCATCCAGCAAGCGGGTCACTTTGTCATAGAAGGAGATCAGGTTTGTCAAGCAGGACCTGTCCCTCAGTAACCCGTGCTGGGCCTGATCACCTGGGGGCCTTCACATGCTGCATAATGGCACTCAGGATGATCTGTTCCATGACCTTCCCAGGCACAGAGGTCAGACTGACAGGCCTGTAGTTCCCCGGATCATTCTTCTGACCCTTTTTGTGGATGGGCATCACATTTGCTAGATACCAGTCAGCTGGGACCTAGTTTGCCAGGACTGCTGGTAAATGATGGAGAGTGGCTTCGCAAGCACTTCCACCAGCTCCCTCAGTGCCCTCGGGTGAATCCCATCTGGGCCCATAGACTTGTTTGTGTCTAGGTGCTGGAGCAGGTCCCTCACCGCTTCCCTTTGGATTACAGGGGCTTCATTCTGCTCCCTGCCCTTATCTGCTGGCTCAGGGGTCTGGGTACTCAGGGGACACCCTACTCCATTACTAAAGATTAAGGCAAAAAAGGCATTCAGTACTTCAGCCTTCTCCTCATCCTTCTCCTCATCCTTTGTCACTACATTGCCTCCCATATCCAATAGTGGATGGAGGCTGTCCTGAGTCCTCCTCTTGCTACTAATATATTTATAGAATTTCTTTTTGTTGTATTTAACATCCAAGGCCAGGTTCAGTTCAAGCTGGGCTTCCGCCTTTCTAATCTTTTCCCTACATAACTTTGCTACACCTTTATAATCCTCCTGAGTGGTTTGCCCTTTTTTCCAAAGGCCATAAACTCTTTTTTTCCCTGAGCTGTGACCCTATCTCTTTGTTTAGCCAGGCCTTTCTTTTCCCTCGACGGCTCACTTTACTGCGCAGAGGGACAGCCTGCGCTTTATAGACTTCCTCCTTCAAAAAACGTCCAGCCTTCCTGAACTTCTTTTCCCTTCAGGGCTGCCTCCCAAGGGACTCTGTCAAGCAGACTCTTGAAAAGACCAAAGTCTGCCCTCCGGAAGTCCATGATGACAGTCCTGCTGGTTCCCCTTCTCGCCTCCATAAGAATCGAAACCTTTATCATTTCGTGGTCACTTTGCCCCAGACGGCCTCCAACCGTCACATCCCCCACAAGTCCTCCATTTACAAACACCAGATCCAGCAGTGCTCCTTCCCTAGTCAGCTTCCTCACCAGCTGTGTCAGGAAGTTATCCCCAACACACTCCAGGAACCTTCTAGACTGTTCCCTCTGATATCTGGTAGGTTGAAGTCTCCCACCAGGACAAGGGCAAGTGATCTTGAGACCTCTGCCAGCTGCTTGTAGAACATTTCATCTACCTCCCATCCTGGTTGGGTGGTCTGTAACAGACTCCCACCACAATATCAGCCTTACTGGCCCTCCCCCTGATTCTTACCCATAGGGACTCAACTCTACCATTGCCTTCAATAAGTTCTAGACATTCATAATCCTCCCTAACATAGAGGGCCACCCCTCCTCCTCTTCTTCCTTGCCTGTCCCTTCTGAAGAGCTTGTAGCCATCCATTGCAACACTCCAGTCATGCGATTCATCCCACCACATTTCTGTGACGGCAACTACATTGTAGCTTTCCTGCTGCACAATGGCTTCCAGCTCCTCCTGTTTGTTGCCCATGCTGCCTGCATTTATGTAGATGCACTTCAGCTGGGCTAGTTATTCTGCCACTTTTTTGGGGGGACGAGCCCCATTTCCTACCCAACAGTGCTCAGTCCCTTCTGTAGTTGCCACCCTATTACTAATTCTTATGTCTTCGCTACCATATGTATCACCATCCCTCACTGCCACTAAGACAACGGACTGCAAGGCTTTGCTAGCAGTAGTAGTAGGCTTTCCCCCCGTCACAAGCAGGCCTGGTATCCTGTAAATCAACCCAAATAAGAGAGCAAGAGTCATCACTACTCTCCCATCCCTCAAGCTCTGGCATGCTTCCCTCGGGTTTAATCCTCTCAGTCCCAGTTATCTCCTCCTCCCCCCTCATATCTAGTTTAAAGCCATGTCAATGAGCCCTGCTAACTCCTGCCCCAAAATTCTTTTCCCTCACTGGGACGGGTGCCTCATACAGCAGCCTATGATTGAAAAACCCAAAGCCCTGCCAATAGCACCTGCTGGAGCCACAAATTGAACTGGTGCCTCTTCCTGTCTGTTTCCTCATTCATCATTGCTAGTGAAGGGATAGAGGAGAACACAACTTGTGTTCTTGATCCCTTAAGTAACCATCCCAGGGCTCTAACATCTCTTAATTGATTTCAGGCTTCTTCTCCCCACTTCTTTGCTACCCACCTGAAATACTAAAAGGGGGTAATAATCAGAGGGTTTTACTAGGGCAGGAAGTTTGCCCAACACATCCCTAACTCTTGTTCCAGGGAGGCAGCAGACTTCCCTGTGAAGTGAGTCAGGGCGGCATATTGGCCCCTCCACCCCCTCAGCAGAGAGTCACCAACAACGACCCGTCTGCTTTTCCTTTTAGCGCTAGTTTTGATGCAAGGTCTATGGCGACTCAGTCTTTCTGGCATTTCTGGCCTGGTTTTATCATCCTCCCTTTCAGCAGCCAGTTCCTCCTGCAGGACCCCATACCTGTTCTGCAAGGGTAACTGGGGGGCTGGGAGGGGTTGGGAGGGCATTCGCCTCCTTCAACGAGCAGGGACCTGTTTCCACTCCCCTTCTTCTCCGAGATCACCTCTTGCTGCCTGGTGAGAAGAGGGGAGAGGGTCCTCTGATTTCCGTGAGCTCTCATCCCGTTCCCTTACCGTCAGGGAGTGCGCCCACCAGTCAATCTCTCTCTCGCACTCCCTGATGCTCCTCAGCCTCTCCACTTCATCCTTCAGCTCAGCCACCTGTAAGAGGAGGTCATTCACCTGTTCACATCAGATGCAGGTGTTGCCCCTACTACCCTCCATTGTGAGTGCCAGGCTCCGGCACTCTCTTCAGCCAGAGGCCGGGACATCCGCATGTTTGCATGGGTGCCCACAGCTTTTCCTTTTCTAACAACAGCCTTTGACTGGGTAGTAACCATGGCTGGAAGTATGCAGGCAATTTACACTTGGAAACTTGAGGGTCAGTCAGGATGAGTGCACTAGCTGCCTGAAAGTTTGGATGGGGCTGAGCTTACCTTGTACACTGGCAGAGGCTCAGTGTCCAACTGTATGTGCTGCAGCTGGTTGAAGCACCCACCAAGGCACACAAGCAAGCACTGGGAATCCCCCTGAGCTCAGTGAGCAAAGGCTAGCCTCCCGAGGCTCCTTATAACCTGGCGGTGTGATGAACCGTGAGAGGGGCTGGCTCGGCCCAGGCTTACTCAGCAGCCCGCCCACCTGCTGTCAGCCCCCAGCATGAGTAGGAGGCTTTGCCCGGCGTCAAAAAGCCCCAAAAAGAGCTTTCTGTCGGCCTTTTTAGTTACAGATCCCTTCTCCCAGTGCAGTCTTACCTGCCCTGGAGCTGGTCTCCATCACAATGATCCAGAATGTACGGTTGCAGAAGCATACCAACAGATCACCACCGTACAAGGAGAGGATGTGCTTGGTAGCACAGCTTGGGTTGGATCCTGCTTGTCCAGATGAGGATCCTGATATCCTTCCTCACTCAGGCATTTGGGTTTCCTCCTTGAGGAAACCAAGGCATAAGAAATGATGATGTACTCTCTGGGTCTTATGTCCATGTAGGACTGGGAGGAGAGGAGGGAGTGCAAGACCCAAGGCGCAGAAGCACTTATGGATTTACCAGAATAGGTGCAAACCACATAAGCTGCAGCCTCTGAAATGGCATATTTTCGGATTGTTCAGTCTAAATCGAGGTTTAGCTTCAATTAGGAAACAAGGCAGAACAAAAAATAACTATAGATTCTCCAGGATTACAAAGGAAAACATAGTGGAAGATTTGATGTATAAAAGCATCAGTAACAAAATATCTGCTTGTTCCCAAAGACACAGAAGGAATTCCTGTTTCTCGGGTTCTGCCTAACGGGCAGAAATACAGAATGTTTATGAGGTACAGAATTAAATTAAATCTTAACATTCTTAGGTCGATTAGAGAGGAAGGAAGCATTAATTGTGAGGAGAAAAGCTCTTTTCCTGCAGGCTAGTTTTTCAGGACTATTGGTAACATTCACCAGCTGAACAAAACATTCACCAGCTGAACAAAATTTTGTATCTCAAAAAGATTTCTGTGAGACAAGCTAGTCCAAGGCATTACAGTACATTGTTTCTTCTTGCTCATCTCTCGCAATTTGCTAACAAAGGTAGCTATTACTAAAAACTGCTTGAATCAGGACATGACACGTTAACACAAACAAGTCAGTGAAGAAGCCTCAGAATCGAAGGTGCCTGGTGGGCAGGAGGCCTCACGGTGCTCTGTCCAGAGATTGCTTTTGTCTGAGAAATATCTCTGGCCTTGATACGTATAAATATATTATGAAAAGCTTCTCTTTCAATTCTAGAGGTAGTGAGTCAGTACCAGGTCAAGGACGTTGCATAAAGATGTGGAAATGGAAACAGACGCTGATATAGGTGCTGGGAAACACGGGTGATCTTATGTCATGAGGTTGTTTCAGCACTACCATAAGTTTCCCTTGTGAAAGCATAGCGTGTTGTAAGAAACATTCCTTAAATTTCACTGCTCTGGCAGGTATTTGTTTACCATGTCTTTTTCTCATTTGTTTTGAAAGAAAGCGGTATTGGTATAAAAAGATCTGTTGGGATGATTAGCTGTATACCAAAGTTAGCCATCATTCACAGTCTCTCTGTATGACACTCCTGGTGTTTCAGGCTGCCTGTGCTGCAAACAGATGACATGTTACAGCAGGGTTGCCAACTGTATAATGTCAGGGGGCATATGGACTGCATCAGCTTTACTAGGATTCATTTATTTTCTTGTCTAGCTGAGCAATCTAACTTTCAACCAAGAGCTTGCTGAGATCTTTCAGCTTGTGACTTTTTTGATGAACATGTCAGCGAAACAGAGTACAGTTACCAGAGCTGAGTTCTGACCATGGTACCACATTCTCTTCACCATCATATACAAACCCTTCACATGTCATCCTACAATCATATGTGTTTGGGTAACAAAGAATAATGTTAATTTCAGTCTTTTGGTTCCCATTCCACCCAGCCACTCTTTTCATGGAGACACTGGTGTTTTTGGTAAGCTGGACAATACTGTCCCCTTTCCAACACATTCACTTACACAGTCCAGAACTTTCAGTTCTTGAGGGAGAATTCACATGATAAAATACTATTAAACAGCTAATGTGAGGTCACTGTTTTTTTACTTCTGTGACACCATTATCATTCACGTAGCTTCTTCTCAAAAAAAAAAAAAAAGCTCTAATACATTTTTCAGAAATACTGAGAACTCTGAATCTGTTCCCACTTTTGAGGACCTTGACAAACGATTTTTCATAAAATGCAATGTATTGAATATGCATAACCTGGCAATGGTCTGTTTATGAACCCATCACGATAGCTTGAACTAATCCTTAATTTGGGGTGATACGTCTTTCCACATTGTTGGATTATACTTATGTGGAGCAGATGTGCTGCACATAACTGTGTTCATTTGCTGAGAGTGCAACATCTTGCTAAATAAAAATGAAGTGTAATTTTAGCCCAAGGTCATTATTCTTATTCCATATTTCATGCTTATTATAAAAAGCCTACTGACCATAACCCAGTGGTCCTAAAAACTGCCTTCGGATTGTCTAATCTGAGTTTTGGCCTATTCCATATCTTAGATTTCTAATATTTTCTCCTTCTGCTTTATAATATTAACTTTTTGTTAGGGATCATAATACAGTGATGCAAACCTTTGCAACTGATTTTAATATTCTGACTAAATATCCTTTTTTGCTGGGTTGTGAGGCTAATGCACACCTTTGTGGATTTTTGTTGACATGTACATAACAGGATTTCTGTAAGCTTTCAGTGTACACTATGTAAACATAACCTGACATTTGCATCTGTTAGATCAAGACGTGGGAGTCATGAACAATTGTGGCAATATTGGTATATTGACCTACTTTGGCATATACTGTTGCACTGCAAGAGTCTGTAACACAGTCTTTCCCTGCACACACACAAAAAAAATCAGTAAGAACGATGTTTAATTAGACAAAATTCTAACAAATAAACAGGAAGGTGAAAATCAGACCTCATTAGTTCTGCAATAAGTCCTTGCATTAATAAGTGATGGTCATAATCTCTGTGTACCTGGAGATGCTGGCCTTTGCGTGTATTTTCACAAATTCTGTTGGGAAGATGTTTTGAAGATGAGTGGATTTAAAAGGCAAAACCATACAAGAAAATTCTCCTAGAGATTCAAGCATAGAAATACCATATATTACTCAAAAAAAGTTACTAAACTGCACATTGTAGAAATCCAGAAACACTACACTTCTTGAGCACAGATTATGTGCTGTTCTATTACTGTTCCCTGTCCTTTTTGATACAGGGATCATAAGAATTGATCTTCTGGGTGCAGGCCTGTGGGACACCAGAAGACATGCCTTGCTGCTGACCTTGCACCCCATTGCCAATACCTGGAAGGAGCAGGCCATCACCAGCGCCTATTCTTCATCTAATTAAACCACAATGGGGTGGGGGTTAACTTCACTGGATGGGGTTTGCTGGCAAACCTGATGAGAGCAGCAAGATGAGGTCCTTTGAGGATGGACCACTGGAGACTTCATAGAGCAAAGGAGAGGGATATTTGCATAGAGGGTTACTATCTCCCTCTCATGTTAGCCTTCCTTGCTTTTCCTTGTGTGCAGTTGCCCTGAAACCTCTCTGCTAAGCACCTGCACAGGTATCTGTAACTAGGTTGGCTACTTGCCTAAGGTACAAACTGAGAAACTTAAACCCTCCTCCTCTGGGGTGAGAGGTCTCCTCCACATGTGCTGCTGGACCTGTAGCTGCCTCCCAGCAGGGTCCAATAGGTAGACCCAGATGCAGTTATGCAAAAAGCTCTGGAGAGAAATGCCACTACTGTAATATATGACTCCACTAGCCCTGCTTCTTAGTGGTGGAACTGGGTCTGGTCTAGACATCTCTTTGACATCTTCAGCGTCCAAGTGGTCGTCTTCTCTTCTGAGGAGTAGGAAGTCACAGAAATGCTGGTAACTCACCTACTGCACTGCCAGGTCTCTATGATGGGATTACTGTTAACCTCATGGTCTGAGTGGCTGCAGCAGGAAGCATCTACCTTCCTTGGTGTTATCTTGATGGGAACCTAGTTCTGGATGGGGATTTTAACTTCACCTTATGGGGGTGGATCAGGACAGAGAGGTAACAGGCTTTAGGCAGATGTATTCAGGTAGATCACAAACCATGTAGCAGATTTGGTAGCTTAAAACTATACAATGCCACCTCTTTCACTTGTATCTGGGAGGGAAATGGCGTATCAAGCCAGTGTTATTGAACCTGTGTTTAATGCTTTAATATCATGTGGGTCTGACACAGGCCAGCCTCTTCCACAAGCTGCTGCCTCAGAATCACAGCTTTTTCTGTCAGTGCTTGGGATCAGCCTTTTTGCAGTTTAACAAAAGCTTGAAAGAGGATGTCAGCCTTCTAATTGCCCTGTAGAGTTTCCTTGCAAAAAGGAGAGGCGCACCTTTCTCTCAGCCTCAGCAGTGGTGCGACCTTTGCTGCAACCCACTAGGGCACATCCTATATTCTTACTCTCAGACTATTTGAGCTACAAGCAGTGATACTGTCGTTGTCTTCTTTCAGCTTTTGCCCTGGCCTCCCTTCTCCTTCCTGTGCAAGGGTGCTTGCTCAAGACATGATTTTGACACTCCTTGCAGCCTCTCCAGTGGGGCAGTCCACCGTTCAGCAGGATTCTTGTTGTGCTGTGCACTCAGAAACTTTGAGGATCTCCACACTACAGACAGTCATTGTGATCCAGTCAATTGGCTGATGATGGAAAAAGAGTGGTAAGCAGAGGTGAGGTCCCTAGTACCTTAGGGATGAAGAATAGCAGGAGAGAGTAAGTCCATGGCTTGGACTGTGAATAGCTTGGTCTGTGAATTAGCTCCATGGTGACCTTGTGGACTAATTGTCCATCAGCAGCTCTAGCCCACCTTTCCTTTCACTTTCATTTCAAGGGAATTTCCCATGCTCTGAAAATGCAAAGTAACTCAGTCTCCCAAGGGAAGACAGTCACAAGACTTGCTTAAAAAAAGTGTTCTTGATTTGAACTGAGAGTAGATGCTCCTGATAAAGCCAGCTTTTCCTCCAAAATCTCTGAAGGGCTCGAGAGTTCTGGTGAATTGGTTTTCCCCAGAAGCTGAATGGAAGTGCTATGCTTTCATGCTCTCCTTCAATCACGGATCCAAATAGAGACAGCTCTTACAGAACAGCAGATTTTTTTAGGTCAGGTTCATTTTAAACTGCAGTTTGGTCTAGAAAGAAGAGGCTGGCAATGAAGGAACCTTGGTACATCAAGGTATAACCCAAGCTTCGTCTATCAACAGTAAGGGCTGTACACAAATTGTGTGAGCTGCAACTGCTAAATTGTTCTGCCACCTGCACATCTGAAGGAGGGAGATTAAACTGTGGATTTTGTCCTTCAGTGAACTTTTTTTCCCAGAATCAGATTTGGACTTTGTCACTGATTCTGCTGGAAAGAAGGCCCCATGCAAGTGCTGGCTAACAGTATGGAATGACAGGCTGTTGCTGACCTCTCTAGCTACTAGCTCCCTGTGTCTTTGGCTACATTAAGACTGCATGTGGAACAAAGGTTTATGCACAGTCCTTGTAGCTCACAGAAGAACTCTTGAACACCTCACAGAAGAACGCTTGAACACTTTCCTAATTCCTTTAAAAAAAACAAACAAACAAACATATCTGGGTTTTCTCTAAAGTTTCTCTCTATGAGCTATTGCCCTACTCTGAAGTTGTTAATTGCTCCAGGCTAATTCCCTTTAAGAAGAAGCGTCCTGAATAAGACCTGAAGAACTTATGGGAAGGGATGCCATCCAGAGGGACCTGGATAGGCTGGAGAGGTGGGCTTGTGCAAATTGCATGAGGTTCAACCAAGCCAAGTGCAGGGTTCTGCACCTGGGACATGGCAACCCCAGGCACAAATACAGGTTGGGCGGACAATGGCTGGAGAGCAGCCCTGAGGAGAAGGACTTAGGAGTGCTTATGGACGAGAAGCTCAACATGAGCCGGCAGTGCGTGCTGGCAGCCCAGAGAGCCAACCGTGTCCTGGGCTGCATCAGGAGAAGTGTGGCCAGCAGGTCTCGGGAGGCGATTCTGCCCCTCTACTCTGCACTCGTGAGACCCCACCTGGAATACTGTGTCCAGCTTTGGAGTCCTCAACACAGAAAGGACATGGACTGGCTGGAACAGGTGCAGCGAAGGGCCACAAAGATGATCAGAGGGATGGAGCACCTCTCCTATGAAGACAGACTAAGGCAGCTGGGGCTGTTCAGCCTGGAGAAGAGAAGGCTCCGGGGAGACCTTATAGCNGGTTTCAAATTGGAAGAAAAAAGATTCAGATTAGATATCGGGAAGAAATTTTTTACTATGAGGGTGGTGAGACACTGGAACAGGTTGCCCAGGGAGGTTGTGGATGCCCCATCCCTGGAAGTGTTCAAGGCCAGGCTGGATGGGGCCTTGAGCAACCTGATCTAGTGGGAGGTGTCCCTGCCCATGGCAGGGGGGTTGGAACTTGATGATCTTTGAGGTCCCTTCCAACCCTAACCATTCTATGATTCTATGATTCTATGAACTTCTCTCTCATTAAAACACTGATCCAAGAATTGAGGAATGATCCTGTACTTTTCAGTGGAGTGAGCCACTGGTACGGAATAGAAATGTGAAGATGTCTTCACATGCTTTGGCCTATTGATATCTTTTCTGAAGCTCCCATCTGGTGGATGCAGGCCCACGTTGAACGGGAGAGCTGCTTGCCCATAATTGTGGGTCATATTGTGGTGTCAGAAATCAAGACTCAGGACTGAGATGAGTGGGTTTATACTGCAGCAGTGCATTGTCAGTGTATATTACACAGAGCTTCAGAGTGCTGGCTCTATGAGCAGACAGAAACTGAAGGTATGCTGACTTGGCCACCACTTGAAGAGTTTTTGGCTCCATTTCCCAGTAGAAAGAGGGCAAGAAATGGGAGCCAGCAGGGGAAGTTAATGCACTCTTTCTTTCTCTGATAAATCTGTGCTCTGGCTTAGAGTCTGCACTTACGAGCTGGCTCTCATGGTCCTGCCTACTTGTCATCTGCCCCAATCTTTCAAAGCAGGTTGTTCTCTGTCATGGTTTCAGCCAAAATCACCTCGACTGGAACGACAGATGGCCCTTCCCCCCCTCGTCTCCCTCCGAAAGAGGAGAGGAAGAGATAAGGAGATTCAAAAGTTTAGAATGAACTAAACTACTTTAATGAAGAATTGATATTAAAATTAAAAAAAAAGAAGAAAATAATGAAATAGATACAATATATACAAAACCATATCAAGCTCCCAGGATGACAGTCCTGTCACTGGCAGGGTAAGTCCCAGACTGGACTCAGCGACAGATGGGAACTGGATTCCAGCTCTGGAGTCAGGAACACACGGATCAGGATCAAAGGCAGATGAACAGACAGGGTCCTCTTCGGACATCGGCCATCTCAGGAAGAAAAACTTGACCCTTTGATCCCTCAGCTTTTATACTGAGGATGGGGTAGGTGGGATGGAATACCCCAGTTGGTCAGGTTTGGGTCACCTGTCCTGTCCATTCCTCCCCACAGATGTGACCCCTCTACGTTTTTCCATTTCCGACCCTCTAAGGGGCAAATAACAGAAATTGGCTGACCTTGGTTGTTATAGCAATAAGTATAAGCAAGGGCCTCTCTGCACACTGTTCCTTGGCATTTAGCACAAACATTGGTCTTAGCATTCTGAGAATGAACAGTTTTCTCCACAATATGCCATTAATTTCAGAGAGTTAGAGGAGGCCTAGCTAAAATGTAAAGTTACAGAACACAAAATTGGTCCAGTTTTACTTCAAACTGGGACATTCTCCAAGGAGGCGGATCCCAACACCTGAATGCTGGGCAGCCAAAGCATTCCCAGTCTCTGAGTAATGGGGTTTGGAAGTTTATTTCAGGCCCTTTGAAAGAACTGGGAAGGCCCAAGACCAAGCTTCAGAGCTTCTATGTGCTGTGAACTGAGACTTTCTGATGTTTAGCATAAAGGAAAGCCTCAAACAGTGCACTTCCAGATTCCTACCTCTGCCAGACAGCTAGTATGTCCTGAGACTTTCAGCTGGAGGGTGTAGAAAGTTTGAGCTACACAAAACCCTGTTTCCCAGCAAAAATAGCATTTAAAGAAAAGATCATAACTCGAATACTGAAAACGACTGAGCAGAGGCTGTGTATAGTTCATAAAACGAGTGAGAACCACCATTAAGATACAGCTGGGAGAAAGGAAAGTGAGATCCCAGGTCAGATCTACCTTGTCTTTTGAAGCATAAAGGCTCTCATTTTAGAAATGTACTCTGATGGGAGTGGTCTGTCTGTTTCTGAAGACAAAGGCAGAACAAAAGTCAATGTTCTGAAGATCTGGAAGATTCAAAGTTGTTGTGAATTGGTTTTTACCAATGAGTGTGAGTTGCTGTTAGATCAACTAAAAATCAGATTAAGTGTCTCTCTGTCTTTGGAAAGGAAGATCTGACCAAAAAGGAAGAATAGTCCCTTTGCATTACAGGCAAAAATGAGATAAGTACAGGCAGAAGGAATCACACACTGTGGGGCACAAAATACTGACCAGTACTGCAGACTGAATATTTCCTGTGCAGAAGCCCAACAGTTTCAAAATGTAGTGTGAGAAGAAATGAGAAGAATCATTGCTGTTTCAGTGTCATGTGTATACATGCCATAGACAGGTATGCACAGTTCCCAAACAGCTTAGGATACTGAACCATGTCTTATTCTGCAGGAAAGACAGAGAATCCCCAACAATCATTAACAGATTGGCAATTCCTTCCTGGGGCTGCTGGAGTAATCAGTATAGTCATGAACACAGCCAAGACAAAGATGTGGCACCTTGGATGCATCAGTGCTCCTGGAAGGCCTGCTGCACCTATCCTGTGCTCCAGAAGACTTTTCTGGAGCTCATATAAGCTCTGGACTTGCTAGGAGATGCTTTATTGCCTGTGATCAATGAACTAAATCCCTTTCCACACACAAGATGTTTTGTTCTACAAAGTCTAAGGAAACTCAGAAGAAGACAGGAAGAGATATTTAGACATTTTAATGATCTCTTCCCATGCCTAGTGGGAAGGGGGATAAATGTTGAATACCATAACTCTTCAAAAATTTTTTGATAAGTACTGACTGGGGTGGTTACACATGGCCATATTAACTATGAAACTGTCTGTTCCCTGCTTGAAAGTTCTGAATTTACCAGGGTTGTAAAATCTTAGGGCAATGAACTCAAGTTGGTAATCTGCAGATGACTGGAACCACTTGTGTGTAATGATACTTCATGACTAGGCATATTTAAATCTATGTAATGCAAGCCATGCAAGCATGGATCACAATTACTCCAGACTGATAAGCAAGTGCAGATGGACAGTGTATCAACTACTCAAATTAATAAAACAAATACAATTTCTAACTGCTAAAAATTAACAATCATATCCTGTGCTTGGGATGTCCTGTGCATTTGGTCTCTGTCTATGTCCCTACTTTCTCAGGAATATTTACACCTCTATTTGCTTATGAGACAGTCTAAAGTTTGTGGACTGGGTGGGGTGTTTTTCTTTTGGTAGTTGTCCCGGTTTGAGGTAAAACCGGATCAATTTTGTGTTCTGTAACTTTGCATTTTAGTTAGGCCTTTTCTAACTCTCTGAAATTAACGGCATATTGTGGAGAAAACTGTTCCTTCTCAGAGTGATAAGACCAATGTTTGTGCTACATGCCAAGGAACAGTGTGCAGAGAGGCCCTTGCTTATACTTATTGCTATAACAACCAAGGTCAGCCAATTTTCGTTATTTGCCCCTTAGAGGGTTNTTTTATTTATAATAATTTATAAATTATAACATAATTTATTATATAAATTATAAAATTTATAAATTATGTTTTTTATAAATTTATAAATTATGTTTTAATTAGGGGAGTTCCATTTTGTAACCAATGTAATAAAAAAATTTTAGGAGCTTATTCAAATCTTATCCTTTGTTCCTTGGTAGGCTAAGATTTAGGTATATGAAAAGTGTTTTTGTTTTCCTACCATTGCAAAGATATGGGTGGGTAGACCATGTCTTTGTTACATCATACGTATAAATGTCCATCTCAGCAATGAACTTATCAAGGTATTTGTCAGTATTGTTGACAAATTGTCTCTGCCTAGAGATAAGAACTAGAGGAACTGGCTAGGAACAAGGATTCATACTTACAGTCTTTTTAACAGCTTTTCAAACGTTACTTCTGTGGTAGAGCAAGCTAGGAGATGCCAGGCTGAGAACTAGAAGGTGAGAACCCAAATAGCTAGTGATATTTCAGTCCAGATTGATTCAAATATCCTGTAAGAAATTCACTCGTTTTCTTAAAAATATTCTAGTAGTTATTATGTACGGTAATTAAGGCATGCTAACATGATAGGATTGGGCTTGAAGAGGAAAACACATCACTTTCATTATTTCCAATAGATTTTATTTGCTTATCTTTTTGAAACAGTGCCTCATTTGGACTGGGCTTCATGCACAGATGAACATTACTTTTTGCTGAAATGTCTGTCTGTAACCATTAATAGCCTAACATTTTTTTGAGTCCAAGAAGCATAAATAAATTATTTAAGTGTTAGAATAAAGTGAGTAAAGAAATGAATAAAGACTGATCAGCACTTTGCCTGTTTCTCTGTTGTTTTTGTTTTTTTGCTTTGTTTTCTAAGAAAAGGGCAAAAATGAACATTCAAATTCCCTTCTGTAACTTTGGTTTTAGTAATTCATCCTCCTGTGAAAATCCATCTTCAGTGTGTTTGCACCGCTCTCCCAGGAGATGGCAGAAGAGTCCTGATAATGGCAAGTAGCAGTCGTCTCAAGGCATCGTTTTCTGGGTGATTATCTGGGTGACTCGCTCACCCTTTAACAGCCCAATATGGCCAGTGCGAAAGTCTGATGGAGACTGGAGGCTAACAGTGGACTATCGTGGCCTGAATGAAGTTACACCACCACTGAGTGCTGCTGTGCCAGACATGCTAGAGCTGCAATATGAACTGGAGTCGAAGGCAGCCAAGTGGTATGCTACAATTGACATTGCTAATGCCTTTTTCTCTATTCCTTTAGCAGCAGAGTGCAGGCCACAGTTTGCTTTCACCTGGAGAGGTATCCAGTACACCTGGAATCGACTGCCCCAGGGGTGGAAACACAGCCCTACTATTTGCCATGGACTGATCCAGACTGCACTGGAGAAGGGTGGAGCTCCAGAACACCTACAATACATTGATGACATCATTGTGTGTGGTAATACAGCAGAAGAAGTTTTCAAGAAAGGTAAGAAAGTAATTGAGATTCTTCTGAAAGCAGGTTTTGCTGTAAAAAGAGGTAAGGTCAAGGGACCTGCACGAGAGATCCAGTTCTTAGGAATTAAATGGCAAGATGGTCGTCGCCAGATCCCAATGGATGTGATTAACAAAATAACATCTATGTCCCCACCTACTAACAAAAAAGAAACACAAGCCTTCTTAGGCGTTGTGGGTTTCTGGAGAATGCATATTCCAGGTTATAGTCAGATTGTGAAACCTCTCTATGAAGTGACTTGAAAGAAAAATGAGTTTACATGGGGTCCAGAGCAACGACAATCCTTTGAGCAAATTAAACAAGAGATTGTGCGTGCAGTAGCACTTGGACCAGTCCGAACAGGACAGGACATTAAAAGTGTGCTCTATACTGCAGCCGGAGACAATGGCCCTACCTGGAGCCTCTGGCAGAAAGCACCAGGGGAGACTCGAGGTCGACCCCTCGGATTTTGGAGTCGGGGATACAGAGGATCTGAAGCCAACTATACTCCAACTGAGAAAGAAATCTTGGCAGCATATGAAGGAGTTAGAGCTGCTTCAGAGGTAATTGGTACTGAAGCACAGCTCCTCCTGGCGCCCCGACTACCAGTGCTGGGCTGGATGTTCAAAGGTAAAGTTTCTTCTACTCATCATGTGCCGAAATCAAACAAGCAAAAAGATTAAAACCTTTGTGGTATGGGGGACGATGGTTGAAATACAAGTATGGGGAGGCTTGGCAAGTAGATTATGTCACAATCCCTCAAACACGCCAAGGTAAGCGGTATGTGCTTACAATGGTGGAAGGAAGCACTGGATGGTTGGAAACCTATGCTGTACCCCATGCCACTGCCCGGAATACCATCCTGGGACTTGAAAAGCAGATTTTGGGGCGACATGGTACTCCAGAAAGAATTGAGTCGGACAATGGGACTCATTTCAAAAACAACCTTATAAGTACTTGGGCAAAAGAACATGGCATTGAATGGGTATATCATATCCCCTATCATGCATCAGCTTCTGGCAAAATTGAGCAATACAATGGATTATTGAAAACTACCCTGAAAGCAATGGGGGGTGGAACCTTTAAAAATTGGGACAAGGATTTGGCACAAGCTACCTGGTTAGTTAACACCAGGGGATCCATCAATCGAGCTGGTCCTGCTGAATCAGATCTTTTACATAATGTAGAAGGGGATAAAGTCCCTGTGGTGCATGAAAGGAATATGTTGGGGAAAACTGTTTGGGTTTTTCCTACTTCAGGCAAAGGCAAACCCCTTCGTGGGACTGTTTTTGCGCAAGGACCTGGATGTACTTGGTGGGTGATGCTGGAAAATGGAGAAATTCAATGTGTACCTCAAGGAAATTTAGCCTTAGGTGAGAATACTCAGTTCTGAGCTGCGTGATGTTAATTGTTATATGATACTAACATTATCCAAAAGTGTTTTTCAGGATAAAGGTGGTGATGAAACCTGAGCTAGCTTCAAGTGATGTCCANAACGTCGAAAGTGGAAAGCTGCTGTATGGAGTCCTACGCGACGAGTTGCAGAAGCAACTGAAGGCGAAGGTGAATCGAGCCAATTTGCAGAGGTAAAAGCTATCCAGCTGGCCCTAGACATTGCTGAGCGAGAAAGGTGGCCAAT
This sequence comes from Calidris pygmaea, assembly GCA_003697955.1. Lineage (NCBI taxonomy): Eukaryota > Metazoa > Chordata > Aves > Charadriiformes > Scolopacidae > Calidris > Calidris pygmaea. The sequence continues at coordinate 169,503 of QJSC01010281.1, forward strand.
GCTCTATCTCTATACTGACTCATGGATGGTGGCAAATGCTCTGTGGGGATGGTTGAAACAGTGGAAGCAGAGAAACTGGCAGCGCAGAGGTAAACCCATCTGGGCTGCTGAATTGTGGCAAAATATTGCTGACCGGCTAGAGAAACTAGTCGTAAAGGTACGTCATGTAGATGCTCATATACCCATGAGTCGAGCCACTGAAGAACATCAAAACAATCAGCGAGTGGACCAGGCTGCTAAGATTTTCCAGACAGATTTGGACTGGGAACATAAAGGTGAACTATTTCTAGCTCGGTGGGCCCATGACACTTCAGGTCATCAAGGAAGAGATGCAACGTACAAATGGGCTCGTGACCGAGGGGTGGATTTAACCACAGACGCTATTGCACAGGTTATCCACGATTGTGAAACATGCGCCGAAATCAAACAAGCAAAAAGGTTAAAACCTTTGTGGTATGGAGGACGATGGTTGAAATACAAGTATGGGGAGGCTTGGCAAGTAGACTATGTCACACTCCCTCAGACACGCCAGGGTAAGCAGTATGTGCTTACAGTGGTGGAAGGAAGCACTGGATGGTTGGAAACCTATGCTGTACCCCATGCCACTGCCCGGAACACCATCCTGGGCCTTGAAAAGCAGATTTTGTGGCGACATGGTACTCCAGAAAGAATTGAGTCGGACAATGGGACTCATTTCAAAAACAACCTTATAAGTACTTGGGCAAAAGAACATGGCATTGAGTGGGTATATCATATCCCCTATCATGCACCAGCTTCTGGCAAAATTGAGCGATACAATGGATTATTGAAAACTACCCTGAAAGCAATGGGGGGTGGAACCTTTAAAAATTGGGACAAGCATTTGGCACAAGCTACCTGGTTAGTTAACACCAGGGGATCCATCAATCGAGCTGGTTCTGCTCAATCAGATCTTTTACATAATGTAGAAGGGGATAAAGTCCCTGTGGTGCATGAAAGGAATATGTTGGGGAAAACTGTTTGGGTTTTTCCTACTTCAGGCAAAGGCAAACCCCTTCGTGGGACTGTTTTTGCCCAAGGACCTGGATGTACTTGGTGGATGATGCTGGAAAATGGAGAAATTCAATGTGTACCTCAAGGAAATTTAGCCTTAGGTGAGAATACTCAGTTCTGAGCTGCGTGATGTTAATTGTTATATGATACTAACATTATCCAAAAGTGTTTTTCAGGATAAAGGTGGTGATGAAACCTGAGCTAGCTTCAAGTGATGTCCAGCTAACTCTTCAGGATGAACATGCTNATGATTGAGAAGCCTAAGCACAGCTCTATAGCTTTAGATATCACAGGCTGTCCAGCATACCCATGTGTCCTACTTCAGGCAAAGGCAAACCCCTTCGTGGGACTGTTTTTGCCCAAGGACCTGGATGTATTTGGTGGGTGATGCTGGAAAATGGAGAAATTCAATGTGTACCTCAAGGAAATTTAGCCTTAGGTGAGAATACTCAGTTCTGAGCTGCGTGATGTTAATTGTTATATGATACTAACATTATCCAAAAGTGTTTTTCAGGATAAAGGTGGTGATGAAACCTGAGCTAGCTTCAAGTGATGTCCAGCTAACTCTTCAGGATGAACATGCTACCTGTGGATATGGACCACAACGAATTTCATATCGTCTTTTGAACCCTGAGAGTCTACTATGATGAAAACCTGCAATGATGGACTATATGAACTCAATGAACTTTTGTATATAAAATAACTCATAAATAAGGGACTTATGTATATATATTTGTATGTATTTGATGGATAAGAAGTGATAATAATTAGAGCATGATGCAAATGGTATGGAATAAGGGGTGGAATGTCCTGGTTTGAGGTAAAACAGAACTAATTTTCTGTTCAGTAATTTTACTTTTTTAGCTAGGCCTCTTCTGACTAACTAAACTCTGAAATTAACAGCATATTGTTCAGAAACTGTTCACTCTCACAGTGATAAGACATGATTATACCAAGGAATGGTATGCAGAGAGGCCCCTGCTTATACTTATTGCTATAACAACCAAGGTCAGGCAAATTTGTTATTTGCCCCGTTGGAGGGTCGGAAGCGGAAAAGCGTAGAGGGGTCCCACCTGTAGGGAGGAACGGACAGGACAGGTGACCCAAAACTGACCAACAGGGTATTCCATCCCATCTGCATCACGCTCAGTATAAAAGCTGAGGGATCAAAGGGTCAATTCTCTTCCTTCAATGGCCGACGTCCAAGGAAGACCCTGTCTGTTCATCTGCCTTTGATCCCGATCCGAGCATTCCTGACTCCAGATCCGGAATCTGGCTCCTGTCCATCACCGAGTCTGGCCTGGGACCTTCCCCTGCGCCGGCTGGTGACGTGATCGTCATCCTGGGAGCCCTCCTCAGTAAGTTACAGGCTGTTTTCCAGTGAGTTGCTCTTGATTTACCAGACTGAACAGTCTCTCTTTAGCTGAATGAATATTTAACTACTTCATAGGAAGCTGCGTATCTTTAACAGGAAGGAGAGGAAAAGCCGTATAGGAAGATATCTTAGAGCTCCTGTTCAAGGTTATTCATACAGGGGAGCAAAGACCAATTCTGAACAACTTAATTGTCTTCTCCACTTAGCTATCAATCAGCTTTTGAAACCTACAGTTTCAGAAGTAAGCTAGGACTGATATTACAGATCTTATGGGTATTACACGTCTATCCCAGAAAAATCAGGAAACTGAATGAGGGCATGTTTTAGACAAGTGCAGAGTTCATAAAGCAACAATTGCCTTAACTCTGCCCTCTAATGATACCATGATGGAGGAAGAGTAAAACCAATCATCTGTATGTTTTAAAAACCACTTTGTCTGAAACTATAAAATCTGCAGTTATAGCAGTAGTTGTTCTGTGGTTCCTTTGTACAAAAGAGTTAAGGTTTAAATGGATTACTTAGTCATGATGCATTATTTTTTTTCAAGTGTTATTTTTGTTTGTTTTGTCTGTAGATCTTTTCATTTACTGCTGCACACCTAACTCAGCTTGCAGTCTAAATTTGATTATATTGAGAGTTTTCCAGAACACCAGAGGCAAAAGGCACATACTGAGTAATACAAAAATCTCCTTTTCTTTCAAGGTATGTTAATAGCTGGCCTTTCCTTTTAACAAAGACCTTCTAGCTCAGTTTTCATAGGTAAGTATAAAACTATTGCAAATAAAGATTATGTATGAAAAAAATCTCACTTTACTGAATCAAGAATCTAAACTATTTCACTGTTTCAAAGAATTCTTATTTTAAAAGGACATTAATCTGTCTAGACCCTGAACTGCTATAGTGAAGGATTTCTGTCATTACACGGTAGCTCTGCCCAGCAATTTTTTTAAGCCTTTAGGAATTCAGCATTACCTGCCTCTGACAGTGAATAAGCCACAAACTCTCTTGCATATCAACCCAACATACAGAGAAAAAAGATATTTTTAATATTTTCAGTCTGCAATTTGCATCGTGCAGAAGAATTGAATGTGGCTTTTGCTTGGAAATATTTCTGCTAGAACCTGATTGCAGTCACAAGCACCAAAATTTAGAAACCACTGGATTAACCTCTGCAAAGAAGGACCTTAAGTTTAAAGAAATTTAAAATAAATGGATGTCCACCTGGCTCAGCCTCTCTACTGAGAAACAATAGACCATAGAGCTCAATGAAGAGTATCTTTTGAGTTGGGGGACAAGGACAACAGAAAGATAACCTGCATAATATATACAAAATAACAGTTCTCTTTAAAAGTGACACTGCTTGGCTGTTTCGCCTGGCATTTTGCTGGGGCAGTCCCTAGTCCCTCAGACTGCTATCCCCCTTGGGCATTCATCCCCTGCTGACAGCTAGGAACCACAAGACCAAAGGCTCTGGCCCAGATCCTCTGGGTCAGAAGGCACCTTCTGAGCTGCCTGGACCTGGCCATGTCACTCCAGGCTGGCTCACCCAGCTTTCTGCAGCTGGATCTGTTCTCATCAGCAATACAGGCAGCAAACAAAACTCCCCATGGCTCCAACAAGAAAGTGACCAGTTACTGGTCACTTCTCATTAAGACAATGGATGTTAAAAAAGCATTTCAAAGCGTGTCCTGCAAGAACAATGAAATAATGATCCACTAAACTCAAATGGCATTTAGGTCTTCCCATGACCTTCTTTTCGCCCCGCTTGCCTTTCTCTATAACCTAAGGCTAGAAAACTCCATGCAAGCAGGGTAGATGGCCTATGCTTTATGCATCCTCTCCACTTGAAAATGTCTTCTGTGTTCTTGCAGGCTTCCTGTATATACATGTAGACCCTTTGAAAACGTATCTTGATTAATTTATGCCTTTTTTTTTTTTTTTTCTGGCTGCTCTCCTGGTCAGGGCAAACTTCCTCTGCAAAAAGCTCAGAAAGGAGCAGTAAGGCCTGCTCAGACACCAAGGTGCTCAGACACCAAACCAGAGATTTGTTTTCTGCTGTCAGATCATTCCACTGTAATTGCAGCTCTGCTAAAAAGACAGGGCAGGGCAGAGCTGTGCACAGGCCTTTCTGTTTCTTGCTGCCACTGGTCACTTGAGTTTTCTGCTGAGGAAGATAAATTTCTAGATTTTATTCTAAATGGAGATTTTTTTTGTCTGGTTTTAGCTTAAAAGCATTCCCATCTTCTCGAAGTAAGAGATCAAAGCTGTGGCCAGTGAGGGGATGTGCCACAGGATGCTCTGAGGCTCCATGTATTACAGAAGAGTGGCCTCCCTTCAGGAGGAGGTAAAAGTTTGGACGTTAAAACTTGAAGGTGTTAGAACTGAGATGATGATGTTGTATAAGGGGAATATGTAGAACAAAGGTTGGAATTAAGGTTGAACAACACTAAATGATTTGCAGCCTGGAATGGCATTTGCCTTCCCTATTTCTTCTGCAGAAATTGGTCTCTGCTGGAAATGAGGTGAATGGCCTTCTCCCCACAGCAGGGATCTTGAACACAATCTGCCTTTCACCAATTCAGGGATCACAATAATACAGGAAACCCCATTTGTAAAAGAAGCTTGTTTATCTCATTATGTTAAAATTTGACTCATTTTGCCATAATACAGAATTCTTATTACAGTGTCACTATCTTTTCAAGGAATGACTAAAGCATCTGAAGTATTCCCTAAGATCTTTGTCCTAATTCACTTGGAATTATTCCAAAAAACCCATGGAGTGAAAATTGTTCCCTTTGTCTGTGTGTATGTGTACATGTGTACACCTGTTTAGCCCTGGTGGTTCCTCTGAGGATGGAAGCTGTTCTTCAAGTTTCCAAAAGCCTGGGAACTGTATGTCAGTTCCCAGTACGGGAACGGTACAGGAACTTTCATGGAACAGTACCATGAAAGTTACTTTCAGAAATTTCATAATTGACTTGGCTGAGCACTTTGGTATTCAAAATATAAATACAACTTCAAGATGTAAAATGTGCTTCACTGAATGGTTTTGATTATTCATTGATTATCAATGATTCATTTATTATTGAAATAATTGATTATTATTTCATTTATTAGGCAAGTCTCAAACAACAAAAAAAAAATCAACACATGGTAAAAAGATTGCCTAGCCAGATTGCTAATACACACACAAGATGTGCAAATGTAGGCAGTGGATCATGGACAGAGTGGTTGTGCATAGGCTAACAAGGAGACTTTGACGTGCAAACTCTTATGCTGTTCAGGACACCAGAATGCAAAATTAGATCCTAGTCCCCAGTGCAATGCATAGGTGAGTGTAGCTCCTGAAAATGGAGTTAAGAGGAAATAATTTCAGCCACCTGGTAAATAGCAGTGAGAATGATACTACTCTCCTGCTTTCCACTGTGGCTTTGTACTGGTTGCTTCAGGATCTCTTTATGGGTAGACAAGTGAAAGCAGCATTATTTGTTCTACTACCTGTCCCACAAATGTTTACAATTACTTTTTTAAAGGGCAAAATTAATCTATTTTTGATTTTCAGTGGGACCACTTATAACTAATTATGTTGAAGACAACTAATTTTGTTGTTGATCTGTCTTAGGAAAAAATGATCTGGGTTTTTTTTTTCTTAGGAAAAAATGATCTGGGGATCTCACTCACACAGCTGGTGAGTGAGCCAACTAGGGGAGGACCACTGCTAGATCTGCTGTTTGTAAACAGAGAGGAACTTGTGGGGGATGTAATGGTTAGAGGCTGTCTGGGGTACAGTGACCATGAAATGATAGAGTTTTTGATTCTCAGGGAAGCGAGAAAGGGAGCCAGCAGGACTGCCGTCATGGACTTCCGGAGGGCAGACTTTGGTCTTTTCAAGAGTCTGCTTGACAGAGTCCCNCCCTTGGGAGGCAGCCTTGAAGGGCAAAGGAGTCCAGAAAGGCTGGACATTTTTTAAGGAGGAAGTCTTAAAAGCACAGGCGCAGGCCATCCCTGAACGCAGGAAAGCGAGCTGTCGAGGGAAGAGACCGGCCTGGCTGAACAAAGAAATAAGGTCACAGCTCAGGGAAAAAAGGAAAGTTTATGTCCTTTGGAAAAAAAGGACAGGCTACTCAGGAAGATTACAAAGATGTAGCAAAGTTATGCAGGGAAAAGATTAGAAAGGCCAAAGCTCAGCTAGAACTAAACCTGGCCCTGGACGTTAAAAACAATAAAAAGAATTTCTATAAATATATTAATAGCAAGAGGAAGACTTGGGAGAACCTCCACTCTCTCCTTGATATGGAAGGTAACATAGTGACAAAGGATGAGGAGAAGGCTGAGGTACTAAATGCCTTCTTTGCCTCAGTCTTTAGCAGTGGACTAGGGTGCCCCCCAAGTGCCCAGACCCCTGAACTAGCAGTTAGGGGCGGGGAGCAGGATGAAACCCCCGAAATTCTAAGGGAGATGGTGAGGGACTTGCTCCAAAACCTTGACATAAACAAGTCTATGGGCCCAGATGGGATTCACCCAAGGGTTCTGAGAGAACTGTCAGAAGTGCTTGCAGAGCCACTTTCCATCATCTACCAACACTCCTGGCAAACTGGGGAGGTCCCAGCCGACTGGCGTCTGGCAAATGTGACGCCCATCCACAAGAAGGGTCGGAAGGATGATCCAGGGAACTACAGGCCTGTCAGTCTGACCTCGGTGCCTGGGAAGGTCATGGAACAGATCATCCTGAGTGTCATCATGCAATGCATGAAGGACACCCAGGTGATGAGGCCCAGCCAGCACGGGTTCACGAGGGGCAGGTCCTGCTTGACGAACCTGATCTCCTTCTATGACAAAGTGACTCACTTGGTGGATGAAGGAAAGGCT